>DWMY01002326.1:0-12050 GCA_018249775.1 Heliconius hecalesia formosus
TAGTATATTAATTAGGCAGAGGGAACTTAGTGTTACGATACTCCATTTCTCAGGTTTCGCCCAATTGTCGAGACATTGCACATTGTATGTGGCGACGGGTGGTGACGTTCAACGCCACGTTTTGGCTAGCTGAAAAACGAAAATTCGTTATTTCGAATGAAATCGAATCTACAACCGACGCGTTTACATACGAATATATAATATAATGACAAAATCTTTATTTCTATACAAAAAAATCAAAAATATTAACATCTAGTCTATATATACTAATATCTCGTCTGTATACATTCTATTAAATCCTATCCTTACGTAATAAGGTCCTACCCTCATTTGCCGCACGCGCTGTTACAATTTGTTGGTCAGTTGTTTCATTATGAAGCGAATAGCATATTGTATTGCCTGTGGATCCCTAATTGGGTGTACGTAGTGTTATATTATTCTTTATATTGTGTACTGTATATTTTGTTTATTTGTTTTGGTTTACTTCATTTAATAAGCGCTGTGTGGCGCATTAGATGGGTGGTAAGAGCGGCGTTGAGTTCCGCCACTCAGTATGCAATATCTCGAATTCTGGCTCAGAGGCGTAAGAGGCTTAAGGAATGCTTTGACACTAGGAGTGTCTTGTCTCTGTTCATTTTGCTATGCAGGTTAAAATGAGACGCTGAACATAAATATTATCAGTACTGAATAAAATACAAATTGTAGCAGTCACTCAGTAACAGCTCCTCTGTGAATACTTTTATGTGAATAGTGAATATAGTGTATATGGCGTAGTTAAATTATTTTATTTAAACCAGACAAAGAAACGTTCCTCACTCGCAAAAATGAAATATTTATTGACATTTGTATTTTCATTTCTTCGCTCTGGTGTCGAGGCAAAGAAATCGGTGGTAAGTGCGGAATGGAATGTCCTAACATTAGGTTCCCTCTGCACATCCTGTTGTGTACGGAATACAGCGTGAAGTTGATTTATTTATATGCAATATTTAATTCAGTCAGGCAAAGCTATATGCGTGAAACTATAGGTACGATACGTTTTTAATTCGATTCCTACTCGAAGAAATAAAATGTTTAACATTTTCATTTACTCGCTCTGGTAACGAGACAAAGCAAGGCGTCGATTTTCGTCACTTAATACGCAATGCCCCCAGAATTTGGCGGAAAATGGGAAACAGAAGTGTCTTGATGGGAACGGAGTCTCTTAACATTAAGTTCCCTCTGTCTGCCGTGCTATGTGCTTGAAACAGCATGAAGTAAAGGAACTATATTATATTTTGTGAGGTAAGGGCTCTATACTGTCTCTTACACTATACATATACTTACTTAAGATAGTTAAATTTCAAAATACGTGTTGTTTACTTAATGTATGTAATAAGTAAGTGAGGGCCTCAGCCGCGTTAATTCACTATGATTGATTATCTTTCGCCTAATGAGCTCTGGAGCCGTCTTATTGACACTGTACAAGTTATAAGAGTACAGCTAAAATATGGAAAAAAGGGACTTTTTCTTTTATTTTACTTTACGTATTATCCTCAATGCAGGTTAGCTAAAGAGAAACGGAGGAAGAGAAATGGAATATAGTATTTTTTTCTATAATATAATTTTAGAAAAGCTTCATAAGATTGCATAGACTGTTATTTCAAATTATGGTTGCGGTTCTTAAAACAGATTTTATGGAAAAGTTTAATATGTTAGAATCTAATGTATAACAACATAAGCTAAAAAACTTATATCTTAAGTTTTACTTTTAGCTTATAAATACATAAATATACCTTAATTTCAAGTATTTTTTTTATAAAGAATCCAATAAGTCTTAGTCAACTCAAAATCGCTAACATCCACATGTTGCGACCATGACGTTATGAATTATGATCGCTTTTCCTTCACAATAAATGCATAAATAGGAGTGGCTGATGCTTCAATAAATCACTGGCGGCCATCTATCTTCCAGTCAGCGTGGCATGGACTGTAAGGCAAAATGTTATTGTGGATTGAAAACGTGCCACTGTAGTTTGCTGTTTAAAACTAGTATTAAGGCTGTCATTGTGGAGCGGCATAGTGTTTGACTGTTAACGTGGAGGTTGTGGGCTGGATTCTTATACGGGGGAATGAATATTTTAATTTCCTGTTCTTAGTAATATGATATTATAATATTTCGAAAATGAGGCGGCGTGTGCGAAACGAAGTGTCCTAACAGAGTAAAACATACTCAGTTAGAAAACGTGTAAAAAATTAAACGTAGCGGGATTCGAACCCGCTTCTCCTAGAAACCGACCATTCGCTCTGACCACTGAGCCATACGTTCTCTTATCTTATAGTATTTTTCTTTCCTAAGTGTGGATTAACACTTTAAAAATGTTAAAAGTAAAACATTCATGGTGTTCTTCCCTATTAGAGATAATAATAATGTATGGTGAAAGCCAATTTATGCAAAAATTGTGTATTAACGGAACTCATCGCCGCGCTGTGTATTTTCACTAGAGAAAGGAAATAAACATAAATCATTTTCCCTAATGGGAATTGAACTTGCAACCGTCGCGTTTACAGTATGTAAGTGTATACATATTTTGGCATTTTTATAGTGTTTACTAAAGTAAAAGAAAGCAATTTATGATCTTTTCAATCGTTCCTTATTGTTTTCCTTTTTTAATAATGTTTCAAAACTGTCAAGTATAGAAAATAAATATAATTACATATGTTTCTTCTCTTCATTTGATAAAAATGCCGCCGTTCCTACGAACAGGTAGGTATATGTACGTACAACAAGTTTTTTAATAGAACATTAGTTTCTAATAAATGAATTAAGCCTTAAAAGTGTTGATTTATTTTCTTTTTTTGTTGATTCAATTTTTTTTCTACTTGTTTGGTACATAGAGACTGGCTGGTATTCAGACAATAATGACAGAACTCATTACGGTTTATTTGATCAGACAAAAAAAAATGAAACGAAAGATGAAGAAAGAAATTATATAAATGTACTTATTTTTCAAATTATAAGCTTATCTTACACATTTGAAAGTAGAAAACTTCCAAGAGGTGGGAGTTTAATTCTGCTATATTCAAATTGTACTAATATATCCATTTTGGGGATGGACATCTGTTCTACTACCACGCAAAAATGACTGATCGGACTGAGATCAAACTTTAAAGTAATTAATCATGAACAATTGACTTCTCAAAAATATAGATATAGGTGCATATTTTTTAAACCTGCCTTAAAAAATATAAATATAGGTATATATTTTTCTACAACCGCCAAATATTTTCCATCAACACAAATATCGTGTCATAATTGAAAAAAAAACCAACCACAGAACTCTAAGACCACCTTGTCAGCGTTTAAATTAACATGAAAACGTCATACAATGGTAACCCTTCGCCGCCGCATAATAAACTGTTGTATACGGTCACCCGCTGAGCGCCTTCGGGCCGCCCATTGAAATGACCTGACTTCACCATAAATATTATGGATATTTATACGGATTACGGTCACAAACAATTCAATTCACGCACAACCAACTAATTGGACATAAATCGTGATAAAAATATTTAATAAACCTCCCGTTCGTATAAAGCTTTCATTTGAATTCGTGTTAAACGATGCATCAATAATGAACCGATACGTCGATTCAACGAACGAAATATGTTTTGTTCTATACCAATTATTTTATTCACAGTCGTTTTTATTTATATGCTGATTTGGTGATTAGTTTTTAAGTTCTTTCGTCGAGCGTGTACATAAATTATTATTTGTTTCGTCGAATTCGTATTCTATTATAAAGAACACGCTGTATTAAGTCGTCTTGTAAATACATATAAACAAATAAACCCATATAAAATGTAATGGAGCGTAAAATAAAATATTTATTCAGAAGCAAACAGGCCAGACGGTTTCCTAGCGTCGTCGGTTACAAGTAAAAAGTCGACTAAAGCACTTTATAATAGAAATGCTAAAGTAACAAAACAGTCGCCATGAATTATTGCCTACATTTTACTTTAAATTGTATGTAAATTTGAGGCCGCAACGACACGTCCACAATAACATAATAATAGTAGATTTGTAAGTCACGTTAGGTTGTTAGTATGTATTTAACCCTTTATCGCGACACGCACGGTGTACGTGAGATCATTACTGGGGTCACGTCGGTGCCTTTTCTCTTTGAATCCTTAGATTTGGAGTTATAATTTTATACCGTGACGTGTATTTATTTATTTTTTCTTATTAAATACCGGTTTTTTGTGTGAGAATAGCTTGACGTTGAATTTTGAGGATTTAAAGTTGACGAAGCAATTTACTAGATACTGGTTTGGGATTAACATAAAAATGGGTTATTTTAATTTGTTATCATAATAAGGTGATTAATAGAAGATAAGTAAGACTTTAATTTAAATAATAAGAAGCTTTTATAAGAATCTTTTTCTATTAGGTTTTATAACTAGCTTAGTGATAAATCACCCTGTTGTGTTCTCAATTTTAAATTTAGTTTAGTTTTTTTTTTAGTTTATGTGAAAAATGGTACAAACCTACATCCTCACAAACTTTTACATTTACTATATTAGTAAGAATAAGAATGAGAAAAATAAGAGTCACATAATTTTTAATAACTAAATTTAAACTAATAATTATTACATATATAATAAATGTACTGTAACGACATCAAGAAGAATATTATTATAGAGAGAATAAGCGCATTGAGTTCCGCCATTCAACACGGCGCGACCCGAAATTTTGGGCGAAATTTGGTGAGAAACGGAATGTCTTTATACTAGGCTCTCTCAAGACAGTATCTTCACAGCGTTAAGCTACATAATAAATAAAATAATTACATATTCTCATATGTCTACAGGACATAGTCAAATTTACTACTAAATTGAAATTTAAAGTCAAACCATATTACGTCCACCAAAGCTGCACGCCCACTCATAACGGCGTCGGGAACAATCGCCCGAGGCACGGAAATTGCTTCTCTGTTCACTACAAATACTAAAAATTATACACCCTGTATAGACCTCCCCCTGGCCTTAGGCGTTTTGTGTAGCCGCCAGCGCACGAGTAATTCAATTTTTGAACTGTTATGAAAATCGTGAGTTCGTTTCTATATGAAGAGGAGGGTGTTTCAGAAAAATTGCTTGATGAAAATATTTTTTGATCCTTCCTGGCGCAGTAGAATGTTTAGTACATGATGCAAAACGCGGCGTTAAGTTTCGCCACCTAACATACATTGTCCCGAAAATTTTGGGGAAAATTAAAAACTGGAGTATACTAACACAAGGTACACTTGCCAATATAATATTATTTACTCACATCTCTTGTTTTTTTTATTAAGGAATCAGGCATTCCTTATGTAAGGTAGAAAATATTAGATAGACTATTTACTTTAAAAATATGATATTGGTAAATGTATTGGACTTATATTTTTCCTGAGAACTGGTTTATAAATATCGATATTTATAGCTAACCAAGAATTATAGTGCAATTAGCCTTCTATAAATGTGAACACCATAATTCATAAGCAAATCCAAGTTTTTTAAATCCACTCAGTAGTTCGAGAGATTAGCGCGTGCAAACAAGCAGTTTATTATATTGTCAGGTTGAAGGTATAATACTTACAAAATCATTTTCATTATTCTAACCAGATGAGACAAATAATGACAGACAGTAAATGCTGATTTTGAATATGAAATATATATATTTGAATATATATATTTCATATTCAAAATCAGCATTGAATATGAAATATATTTTTTCGGCCAAAAAATAAATTAAAAAGTTATCTATCTATCTTTACAAACTTTTTACTAGCATTGCTTTAAAATTTAGACTAAAACAGCGTGAAAAGACAATATACCAATGATTAACACGTTCCGTGAGTTTTTACTGATCCCGCGGATTAGTTTATCTTAGGGTGTGGAAGAAACAGCTTTGCTGTTAAAGTTCACTTTCTTTATCTTAACGTATACTGAGAGTGTTTGCAATAACTTTATTAAGCCGTGAAGGTGCCTTAAAATGAGCAAATTATATACTACTATGTTATATTCGACGCTATTAAAGCTAAGATTGCACGTGTCTGCTGAAAAAGATGGATCTAAGTAAGAATTTCATTTAGGAAGATTTATAATTCAAATATGAAGTATCTAAAATTAAATCAAATCAGCTTCACTCTGTATCTGGAAGCATTGCGTGTTAAGTGGCGGAACTCAACGCCGCCCTTTGTCTCGACACAGGATCGAAGAAATGTAAATATAAATTTTAAATAAATATTTCATTTCCTCGAGTGGGAATCGGACTGTGGGTCCGATTCCCACTCGAGGAACCCAGTCGGTTCACAATCACACTTTGTGCCGCTGCGCCACGACTGGCCTATACTGGCATATTAAGTACCTATTCTCAAAAATAACAATTTATCGACAAGATCAAAATAGAAACTTCGTGTCGTGCAATCTAGAGTGACCTTTTATTGTTTTTTTTTTCTTCCTGTCTTACAACATTTAGAATATACAAACATGTTTTTTTAAGTTTTACACATACAAGATGAATAGATAAGATATTTTCCATATAGCAAGATGAGAGGACACCCAGGATCATGATTTTCTATTTGTCAGATCTTCTCTTTACTCTCTAATCTGATACGCTAACTGTTGAGTGACTAAACCAACTCCACTCTCTCATTTCCCCGAATCAGACTGAGACATGAGATGTTGCAAATTACCACAATAACTTGCGTTTATACATAAAATATAAAAACAGTTTGTAACTATAAATATTTACAGATAACTAAGGATTTTACTTTAAACTTTAGTAAAAAAAAATAATCTAAGAAACGTTAAAGCAAAATAAACCTAAAATGATATACAAAATCATGAATATTACAAAGACGTTGCCCCTTCCAGCCGGTTTAACATTTCATAATGGTTTATTATCGTTAATTAATTAGAGGTATATTACGGCTCGTCAGTTTTCATTGCCGCTTTGTGGAGCTCGAAATGTGATCAAAGTAAGCAAGTAAGTACTAAAACTTAAATATAAACTATAAGTGTATTAGAGAAATATTACTGAAATGGAGTGGGGATTCTATTTTATCATAGCAATTCCATTTGTAATATTGTAGTTCTTATATATTATACTTTAGTTCCACTTTCATTTTCACATAGGATGGTAGGCAGAGGGATGCTGGGAACCGATTTCTATTAAAACACTCCCATTTTCCACTTTCCGCCGAATTCTGGAGGCATTGCGTGCTGATGACGAAGCAAAACGCAGCATTGTATAGCGAAGAAAATGGAAATATAAAAGTTTACCATGCGCCCCGACTGGCATCTTGGAAAAGTTACTTATTAATTTTTGGGAAATCCCCTTTTTTATTGTATTAAGCTTCTACAGAGTAGTTAAAACTGTGCTTTCATTTAAAGTGGTCAAATTTAATATTTATATCTACGAGTATACTAATATTAGATATAGAGGAAGAGTTTATTTGGTTCAATGCGGTAATGTCAGGAACTTGTGGTTCTATTAAAATATTAATTTTGTGTACGACAATCCATTTATCGGGGAAGGTTACATTATATCACCTGAAACGTTTCAATATAACACTGTCCTGTACTTAGAACGTTTTAGCTAGGTCCATTTGACTATGGGTACCAAAAGGGGTGCAAGTAAAAGCAAGCATCCATAATTCAATACAAACATTTTCCCTAAACTTCAATTTCAACCTACTAATGTCGCTTTCAACCACAACCACTTCACCACATAATTTTTCATATTAATAATAAAAAAATATATTATATATATTTTTCTTTATGATACTGTTGAATAGAAGATTTTATTTTATAGCATCGTACTGAGTAATTGGTGTAAATATGTCATCGTTCTTTGATTGGGTGCCGGCGAGAGTTATGAAATGTGGAAATAGATGAAGAAACGTAGGGATGCTCATTTTGAAAGTAAATTAAATAAATTTATACATGTTCATACATATTAGAGATAATATAATGTTAAAACCCTGATTATTGAGATTCCTTCCAGTAATAATCAGTTCTTATTTAATTAAATTATATGAAAAGATGAAGATGTGATCCGCACATGCGGGTTCGAGTTCCACTTCTTTGAAAAAATATTGTATCTACATGAATCCCTTTGTTTTTGACTTTTTAAAGTTTAGATTTGTTAAAGAAAGCTAGATTTTTTTTTGCATATTTGAAAGTTAAGCACTTTCGTGATGAAGAAATGAAATAAAAAAAAACTTGGACATAAAAAAATCTTGCTTTTTTAACTTAGCGAGGAAACGAAAATAATTCTTTCACAGAGTTCCGAATTCCAGAATCGAACCCACAATCTCCATAATTACAGTGAGGCACTATGCGCCAAGACGTCCTCCTCTGCATGCTAAAATTATAATAATATTCATCGTGCACCCCACCGTCCCGTCCCTAACCACGCCACCTGTCCCTCATAAACCATCCCAGAATAAATATAAAACGACAAAAATAACAATCTCTTTAATCTCCACTAACTCGCTCTAACGGTCGAATTTAATTGACAAATAAAGATTTCGATCTAATATATCATTAGATATATCTCTTGGCTTCGTGATGAATTATGTAGTGTGTTGAAATGGTTGTAATGTTTGAAATATCGGTTAAAATGTCAAAGACTGTGGGTTCAAAGATTGCTTGTGACAAATATTAACATGACACATTTAGAAAGAATATGAAAATGTTATGATATGACAGCCTCTGTATGTAAATTGGGCTTGTTTTTGTTTAATAAGTTATGATAAAAAATATTTTAGTTTCGGTCTAAACAAAGTACCAGGCTCCAAGTATACCTATTTCAGTATTGTAGGTCAATGGAAAGTTTCTTACTTATGTTTACGCGTTTGTAATTTGTTGTTGTTTATTCTATGAAATAAACTATAATAGAAAGTGTACCTTTATTTTAAGTTCTTCTTTTGTACCAAATTTAATAACTGTAGATTCACCGAAACTATCCAATAGATTTTTTCTGTAGGTTCCTTTTGAGTTACGGAACTCAAATAAGTAGTAAAAAATCAAATTAAAGCTTAACTTAAGCTTAACACTGTATCCTGCATACAACAGGGTAGGCAGAGTGTCTTAACAGTACGTTTCCAATTCTTCAAAAATTCTGGAGGCATTATGTGTTGAGTGGTGAAACTCAACGCCGCGCTTTGCCTCGACACCAGAGCGAAATAATGAAAATATATATTCTGTAACGCATAGTACGTCACAAGCGGCAACGGGCATCTAGCTCCTCTGATTTTACATTTGGTGGGCGGCGGTAATCACCAATCTGGTGAACCGAATGCTTGTGTGATTTGCCTTTTCCATAAAGATACACTTAATTTAACATACAGCTAAATAACTTTCAACACACCCTGTATTTTATGTACTTTCTGATAACATCGAACAATTTTTCATGGTAATTATGAATTTTGGGGAACAACTCAATTTTGATACAGGGGGAGATTATAAATATAAAATGTGTTTTAATCTTATGTTAAATAGTTTAAAATAGTTTTATAATAGTAAATTTAGTAATTTTATTGTGTTGACGCGATGGTTGTGGCTTCAATTCCTACTAGGAAATTGTGACACGTTATTTATATAGTCTTTTATGCTACTAAACTTTTCGTTTTCATAGGAGATCTTAGTCATACATTATTTAGCTCTTTACTTTCTACTTTTTTGGATATGCAAAAAAACGGAGTTTACTGGTTTGATTAATTTTTATTAATAATATATAATACAATACATAATATATATTGTGGCCAGTAGTGGCGCAGGTGCACACAAAGTGTGACTGTAAAACTGACTGGTTGTGGGTTCGATCCCCACTCGAGGAGATGAAATATTTACTTAAATATATATTTTCATTTCTTCGCTCTGGTGTCGAGGTAAAGCGCGGCGTTGAGTTCTGCCACTCAACACACAATGCCTCCAGAATTGGGGAACGGAGTGTCTTAGCACCAGGTCCCCTCTGCCCACCCTACTGTGTGCTGGACATAGTATATAAGTATAAGTATGTATATATAAGTATACAATACACATAATATATAAGTATGTATTAAAACTCTTCAATAACATAGCTATTTCGAATAAGGTATGTATATCTAATTTATGAATTATCGTTGCGAATGGGCGATCGACATGCGAAGAGAACATTGAAAACTTTGCATAAATAGAATTGTATCGGGCTATCTATTAGAGTAGATTGATGTATGACAGGCTAACACGCGAAGGCCTTGTAGATTATTTCATGTTTAAAAAAATTTCATATAAATTTTAAAGACAGCAGGACATAAAATTTTAAACTAATTTGCATCAGTCATCTAATAAGCACAAATAAAAAATCAATTTTAATTTCCTTGTTCTGGTAACAAAATAAAGCGCGGTGTTGAACAAATGATATCTTGAAAGTTGCACGGAAAGTGGAGAACGGAGTGTCTGCCAACCATACATACATTATACGATGGCTAGCTATATCCTGTGGTGGTGATAGGTAAAGACTAACGCTATACAAACATAAACACATATTTTTATATATAACTATAGCATATATATATATATATATATATATATATATATATATATATATATATATATATATATATATATATATATATATATATATATATATAAATAACCGAAGTAATCCTGTCAACACAATGATCCCTGTACGCTAAGTACAATAGTACACAAAAGCCGGAGAGGATAAAATCACCGACTCTCGTAAAACGCGCGCCTTACGACCAATTACTGTGGGAGATAAAGCCTTTCAAAGGCAGCTGCTTAGTTACAATGAATGTAAAGTGAAATAGCTGGAGCTAAGTCTTATAAAGTTGTAAGGAAAAAACAAATAAAAATTTTTTGGAGGTTTATTTCTTTATTTTTTTCTTATAGAAGAGATAGATGAAAAATAGAATTGATTTTTTATCGATTGTTTTACTTTTATATTGTTTAATTTTTTTATTTAATTCATAAAAAAACATCTTTATTTTTTAAACAAAACTAGAGGACAATTAAATAAACCACAAGTATACAAGTTTACCCCAAAACTAAACCGAAACAGAAGTTAATAAATGAAGAACGTCACGCAGTAACATCCCGTCACCATATAAACCCATAAATCAAGTAAACATAGAAAGGAAACCCAAAAAACTGTATCAGTGTGCTATCGAGTGCACTCTACTGTCTCACGGGTCGTAACGTTACAATTTTACGACTACTTTTATTACCAGACGCTTTCGTGCCCGATTACCCTCGAGAGTGAATTTCGCTGTTAGACACCCCCTAACACGATATTATATTCTTCCACTTAACCCATATCTTCGTTTTACCACCTATCCATTGCCTCCTATACTAGATAGAAAATATTCTGAAATTCGGAAAACCAGAATTGGACATGCCGAAAAATGGCCACCACAAACAAAATACGAGGGTTGTCAGCAATTACACTTTAATGTGTGTTTTATTATCACTCTAATGTTCTAGGGGGTATTAATTTATCACCCCTGTTTACGTAGGGTTTGACAATTGAAATGAATGTATGGAGAATTCAAAGAGCGAGCGCCCACGATGTGTTGAGCTTCCGTTTCGTTTCTCTATAGGTGTTTCCAGATAGTTGTTAATAGGATAGGGGGTCTGGCTAGATTGGCTCCTACACAGTCGTCGGACAGACAAGCGATGGACGTATCAAAGGCCTCGTGAAATGCAGTTGCAGTTTCGATTGTATCGAGACGTTTGCGGCGTGTGTCTGATGTTCGGGTTGATTGGAACATGTCGACGTTGATACGTTGTTTTGGAATGGTGCGCTTCTTCGATAGTTAGATTTATCCAATATTTCCTTTGTATCTTGTTGCTGGTGGTGGGTTGGTTTGGTTGTGATTGTGAAATTGATTTAATTAATTTGTGTTTGTGCTTTGTTGGCTTTATGTTTGTGTTTAGTGTGTTATGTTTAATAATATTATGTTATGTACGTAGTAAGTAGTTAATGATTTATCTTAAAGAGCGTAAAAAAGCAATATTTTATTTAA
>DWMY01002327.1:0-12048 GCA_018249775.1 Heliconius hecalesia formosus
GTCCACTTTATTACCTCTGATGTATGTCATTGAGTTGATTGAACTCGAACCACCCATCATTTTGCCCCTAAAATACATACAAATTACCAAAAGAGTATAATCATGCTATATTTAAAAAAATACAGTTCAATATAAAATTATAAATAATATATAATATCGTGGCGCAATGGCACTGCAGATGAGACCTCTGAGTGGAGATTGTGAGTTCAATCTCCACTCAGAGGAAAAATTGCGCAGCATTGAGTTCCAGCGTCCACTCAACACGCAATGTCTCGGACAATGGGCGGAAAGAGGAAAACAGTGTGTCCTAACACTAGGTTCTCTGCTAACATAGCTATGCGGGAAAAAAGTGACATTGCTTTTTTATTGTAACAAATCATAGAATTTTTAATTTGTATAGAACATCTACTTCTAAACTGAACATACAAACAAATAAAAATTAAAATAGTATCAGTTAAACAATATATTACAAATAATAAATAAATAAAACAGGCCCGTCGTGGCGCAGCGGCACGAAGTGTGACTGTAAAACCGACTGGTTCTCTGGAACTGGAACTGGGTTCGTTCCCCACTCGAGGAAATGAAATATTTACATTAATTTATATTTTCATTTCTTCACTCTGGTGCCAAGGCTAAGCGCGGCGTTGAGTTCTGCCATTCAACACGCAATGCCTCCAGAATTCGGCTGAAAGTGGGGAACGGAGTGTCTTAATACTAGGTTTCCTCTGCCTACCCTGCCGTGGTGCTACAGCATGAAGCTGATTTATTTATTTATTTTTTATTGCAATAAATAAAACGTTTTTAACCTGTATTTGTATGTATATTATTTAAACCATTTTTTTAAGTCCATAAAAGTAAAAATACTGTCTGTATAGTGTATACGTCTATTATATTGTATATAACAGAAAACATTCTTCATTTTAGATTTTGTTTAGAGACCATAAAAAAATATAGGGAAGTTTCGGTACAGGTGTCAAAAATCTTTTTTGTTTGCATTGATGCATGACATGTATTTACAACATAATCTAATTTCTATTTGAAGCAAACTCGTTTCCTTTACGAAGGCTATTTAAAATTGTATTATTTATTTATTATTGGTAATATATTTTTATGCTGACGTTATTTTTTGCTGTGACGTTTACTGAGTGGCTAAAGACGAACTGCGTGTATTGTAATTACACTAATTTGTATGTGTTTGTAAGTCCAGCTTAAGACGTAAACGGTATCTAATGTTAGTAGTAGTCTAGTACTTTGACCAAATGCATCTTTTTCCAGGATAAGCGAGGCAGCTTTTCCCGTTTGGTTCCGTTGTGTACGACCAGTCTATATTAGATAAAAGAAATGAAGTCGATAAACCCGGCACTTTTGTCACGTCTGGCTGTTCAGGACCAGCTTCTAGAAGTAATACCTGAAAAAGAAACTTAAGTAATATATTTCCTATAATAAGAGCTTTGATTTTCGCGATTATAACATATTTCAAATGAAGCTAATTAACAGGTTTAATCGCGTATACGTCTTACAGAAGCTATTCGCCAAGACATATCTATCTTATTGCACCGTAGTATACCTAATTGTAGATTAGATTTTGTCCATTTTTTGCGCACATATGTAATGCAAATTTAAGACTTATGTCAGGTTCTCATGGATAACATTGTCAAAAAAGTACCAGCTTACAAATAAAAAAATCTAAATCGGTTCAACCAGTCAAAAGTTCGGAGGTAACAAACATAAAAAAACATGTAGTCGATTTGAAAACCTCTTCCTACTAGTGGCCAACCTTGAACTTTCATCACTGTATGGCCACACACGCCATCTTATGTCAGTTACCATGGTCAGTTTTGATGTCAGTCGCTGTTCACTATTATACCCATTAAGGACTGCATCACGATTGTTAAACGAAAGCTAGAGGAGATTAATATGCCATAATACAATATCTTGAATTTTTAGAACACTGCCTTACATCTGGATCTAATGTCCAATCAAGAATTTTATTTGCAAATAGATGACATTGCTGTGGGTTCGCCTGTGTCCCCGGTAACAGCAGATATGCACATGGAGGACTTTGAGGAGATGGCTCTTAGATCTGCACCTTGTCTACGTAGGGTATATAATCGGTACGTACATGACATTTCTACAACTTAACCTACGGACAGTATTTATATATTCCTAAACCACTATTAATAATAATATTCAATTCACAATAGAACTACAGGCAAATAATTCCTTAGCTTTCCTTGATGCTTAAGCCATAAAAACCCTAATGGCACAGTGGCCACATAGTATATAGGAAACCTATGCACACCAATAGATACTTCAGTGGTAAATCTCACGTGGGGACCTTTCAGTCATCTACCGTTAGTAAATCTTTATTTCAGAGACCACACCACCTCTGCGACGCTGAATAATATAACTGACATGATATTATTGCCATTTTTATAAATAATGAAATAGAATCGTTTGTGCGCGAGTCCGACTGTACTTGGTCAATATTTCTCAAGATTGCGTAAAAGTATCAAACAGAAATTGAAATCAAGTTAATAAAAGTTAAACGTCTGGCAACTAACCTTCCATTTAGGATTCTCTGTGAGTCGATTAGCAATGACACAACCAGCCGCTCCGGCACCTACCACTATGAAATCATATTCATTCGACATCTCGTCATATATCTCACCACGTTTCTTTTGTATCTTTTCATCTTTAGACCCTCCATACAAATGCACAAGAAGGTTAAGATAGAGATTTGCAAAGGAAGAACAGGCTGATAATGTAGAATTTGGTGGACAAAATTCAGATAAATTTACCGGTCGCCACGTCATTCTTTTCTGTAAATAAAATAAATACTAACTAGCATAAGCATAAGCTTATGAAACACGATTCGGAACTATTTCGAACGAACTATACGACACAAAAAAAAATATTCAGCTTAGAAACTTTTAACTAATTTCTAGGATAGGAGATAGATCCCGTAAATCTCTTCTTAAAATATTATAAAATACGTATTAAAGTTAATTTGATAGTACGAACTTTAAAATGTATAAAAACTATTTTTATTTTACAAATCGATGACTTTTTTTGATACCCAAAATTTAACAGCGCAGTTGCTAGTTACTTACGCTTCAAGTCACTTTTGATGAATATATTTTAATACTGGTTGTTACTATCATAAGGTTAATTTATAATTTAAATTGCCTATTGGGGGTCTTCAAAAAAAAAGTGAAAATTTAAAAATGTTTTTTTTTTGACAGTTTTTATAACTTTATTTTATTGATACAAAAATAATAATTCTTCTGTCTCTGCCTCTATTGAAACTTGAGGACATGTATAAAAATCCTTTACACTAGGAGTATTCCTAAGAACTCCTTATTAAATCTATAATTTAAAACAATATTAGAATATTTTTAAACATTTTTAAAGTGTTATTCCACACTTAGGAAAGAAAAACTACCTTATAACTATTCCCGCGGCCGTTGGGAGACAGATCAGTTACCAAATATTTGATACATTGCTTATTGAGCGGCGGTGTCCACGCTGCGCTTTGTTTAGATAAAGCAGCAGAGAAATGTAAATAATTTAAATCTAATTTTATGAACAGCGTGGAAAGAACCCATAATCGATCTCATTAGCATTAATATATTAAATATCGTTTCGCTTTCGACTGCACCACGATAGCGCAAATTGCCACATTTGTTTTATCAAAAAACAGTTTTAAGAACGACGTCTTATATAATTTACATATTTAACCTAAATTTGAATTATTTGTATTTAATTTTTAAGAGATAAATAACTGAATTATCATTATTGGGTACTTTCTAAACTAGTCGAAGAAATATTTATAATCTATACTATAATAAAACTGTAAAAATTGTGACTTTCTTTACATTGCGATTTAATATTAAAACAATATCGGGGTGTTTAAAATAAATAATAGAACATGAATCTATGATTTTTTAATTTTTGTCTGTCTGCTTGTACAAGCACATCTTTTGAACTACTAGACTGTTATAAATGATTTTTTTTGTTGCATAGCTATTAGGTCAGTGCAGGATCTAGGCTATATTTGATTTTGAAGACTTCCACACCCGATGATGGACCGTAGGAGGCCAACTGAACTATAAAAAATAATTAAATGCATCTATAACAAAAATTGTTAAATATGATGAGCAGTTTCAAATAAGATATAAAAATTTAAGTTCTAGAATATCTGATGAAAAAGTCAACACGCAATAGAAAAGAAGTGAACAAATGCTAATCAGCTAAATTATAAGTATTAGGTATTTTGCATTGACATATAAAATTGAAGGTCTAACGTCTAGAATATCTGATGAACAACCATAACAGTCTGAAAATAATGAAATGCCGCTTTACAAAAATTGTTGAGCGTGATAAGCGTTTTGCAGTGACATATTAAAATTGAAGATCTGGAACACGCTGCCGGTGAATAAATACATTATCCATTGACATATTAAAATTAAAGATTTGGAATGATAAATAACTGTAATAGCTAATATCTAAATTATAAGAAACTAGCGGCCTCGCCCGCTTAAACTACGTGATTATTTATATTATTAACTGACTATGATTACAATATTAATTTTTACCGCACCTTTTGATAAAGTGCACAGCCTATGTTATGCCTTTAATTGAGTAAGGAATAATTTTATATTGCTTATGATAATTTTTGAAATAAACTTTCATTTTGAAGGTTGCGTACTTCTCTTAAAGAAAAAGGAACCCTTATAAGAAAACTTAGTTGTCCTTCTGTCTGTCAAGGGCCTTTATCTCAGGAATGCTTGGAGATACCGAGTTGAAATTCAAACTATATACTCAGGTCCCTTGATTTCCTTAAAAATCATTTTCTACATTTACTTAAAAAAGATATGGCCGTTTATATTACAAAAAACGCGTATTTCGAGTTTCGACACTATAAAGGGAATTAAAATAGGATACTTCTTAGGTTGACCTAGTATTATGAAATTTGGCAACTTGCATTCACTGGTAGTACTAGTTCAGGGAAAAAAAATTATACATTTGTAGTTAAATGCTAAAAAAATAATAACCTCAAATAAAAAATAATAAAACCTTTTATTTAGACCTTTTAAAGGATCACAATACAGTCAGTCATATATGATTTTTGAGTTTCTTTGAACGCTTATACAGTGCAAGCATCTGAACGCCGTAACCTCTCCCGTTTTTTCCAAATTTTATATTGATACGACATTCATAGTGCTCATAGGATCATGTTATGATTAACTGCGCATTCGACCAAACAAAATGTTCCTTTGTTTTCTTAACATTAATATTATAGATTAGAGTACCTATACATCTATACTAATACAATAAAGAGTTTGTTTGTTTGTTTAAACGTTAAGATCTCTATAACTACTGGTTGGATTAATTTCTCATTTGTTTTTTTCTTGACAGTCCTCAGTATTGCTACAGGCTATATAACTTTATTGGTGTGTTTCTTAGTTAGCTTTACATAACAAAATAACGGCATCGATTCGCTTGAACCGCGAGCGTTACAGTAACATATGTAAGTACATATTGTACTACAAAAATATTAAATTTCATTACTTCTAAATAACAGTTCGCGACTTTATATGTACACATAAGGCATTTTGCAACACAAATAATTGAAAATTGCAAAGTGATTTGTAATTTCAAAATAATCGTGTATTTTCAAATGCACTATATTGTGATTGTTTACACGATACTAAAACAAACAAATAATTTATAATGTTTTTCCCTCTGTAGACACACAGATCTTTCTATTTGTCCGGGCTAATCTCCAGAACAACAGATATTTATGGGACTTTGGTCGATAGAGTTATGGAGGTTTTGTTGATTTGGCAACACATGGGATACTTTTTATCCCTGAATTCCCTGCGGGATAGAGATTACCCAGGAAAGATGGCGTCTGCCGTGTGCGCGTACCTTGATAGTTATGTAATAATTAAACATGTTTCTATATTAAATATAATAATTTATCCGGCAATATCAAATAAAATCCCAAAAGATTAATATTACGATTCATAGGGTATAACGTAGACAACGTAGCGGGCGAAGCACTAACCAGTGAGGTGCCCTCCTTGCGGTGACAAACTGAATGATTTGCCTCACTTCCATAACGGTAGTGTGGGTTTTACATAGAAATGTAACATTTTTTTATAGCACAAATTATATATATATTTTTTCATGTATTGTTATTAGTAATTGGTTATGGTAGAGTTTTTTAGAAATGAATAAGAATCCTTGAATATCAACCTGTCATAAATAACAATTGTCATAATAAGCTAATTATACCCAATTACTAAGTACGATAATTGGTTCGTAATTTGAGCAAATATTTGTTTTTAACAACTTAATGACTCGTTTCCAGTGAAGGCGATACGGATTACATTGAAGGTAATACGGGTTTTGAGTAAACAATGAAAAAATATATGAACAAAATATCGATTTTATATAATTAGATATTCATGCATTTTATTTATTTTTATTTCTTCGCCTTTACGGAGATACCCACATATAGCATTGTGGCATATCTTTAGCTCACATCATATCCTGCATATAGAACAGATGAAGGTCTTATGGTTAAAACACTCCCTTACCCTCGCCCCACCTTGTTGATCCGCGCTTTGTGTGGTTACCAGAATATGGAAACTAAAATACATAATTTCCTCGAGTGGCTCGTGAATCGATCCCAGAACCGTCGCGCTACCGTTACAGTCAGACGTTACTCTTTCTCTTGTTCTCAATGCCACCCGAATCGGCGGAAATTGGGGAACGGAGTATCTTAATATTAGGTTCCCTCTGCCTACCCCCCTGTGTACGGGATGCGTGAAGCAGATTTAATTTTTTCAAACAGTTTAATAATACGATATTTTTTATATCAAAAAATGCAGCAAAAAGCCAACGGCACGCGGTGTTCCCAGGCGGTCACCCATCCAAGTACTGACCGCGCCCGACGTTGCTTAACTTCGGTGATCGGACGAGAACCGGTGTGTTCAACGTGGTATGGACGTTGGCGATTACCAGGTTAAAATACTTCAACTGTTAAACTGTTTTAGATAAAACATTTATCTCCTATATTGATTGTAATTCAAAATAAAAAATATAATTTACGATACATCACAAGAAAAAGTTGTGTACTCACTGCAAGATGTTAAATAAAACATATATTATTGTAAATTAATTGAAACTATATGGCGCTAGCAGTATATAGTTGTAATGTATTATCGCCATCTAGTTTTGAACTATGAAACTAAAAACCGTTTTAGTAAACGAGGCAAATTTTTCTTTTTCTACACATATTATCTCCACATGTCCAAATAATCCTCATATGAGTCATAAGTAAAGCTATTTCGAATATTTTAAATATATATTCATATATATGGCAATATTTTAAATATATATTCATATATATTTAAAATATTGCCATCTAACGACAGTAAATAGCTATTTATGAAATCTGTAGTGGACGCTATATTCGAGACGAATAATTAATAGTGACCGACCGAAGTTAGTTACGGCTGCGCATCTACTTAGGAATATTTGTTTTCCCTAGAGAAACGCATAAGTTCAAAAACTTGTTGAAAAATAAGTTTCTCGTGGACTCCGATAGATGACGTATCAGTTAAACTTTCAAAGCGAAGTATTCTTACAACCTTGTTTTAATAAAACGCGTTATTGAGAGAGAGCGGTTGACAGCCAGATCTTTTCGTTATAAACCCTGAAAGTTCCTGTACACATACTCCCAAGACCGAAGTACTATTAGGAAATTTGGAGTATGGGTGGTGTATAGAGCGAAAACAATTTAACTAGTTTTTTCACAATTCATATGTTTACATATATTTATCTCATTTATGCATAAAAGTAGGTGAAAATATATATAAAATTAAATCAAAAATGAAAGCAGCTACACGCTGTATCCCGCATACAAGACACTCCGTTTGCCACTTTTCGCCGAATTATTCGAGGCATTGTGTGTTAAGTGGCGGAACTCAACGCCGGGCTTTTGCCTTGGTGCCTGAGCGAAGAAATAAAAATAATAATAAAATAATAATAAATAATAGTTCACTCCCTCGAGTGAGGATCAAAACCCCAATCGTCGCATTACAGTCACCCCCTTGTTCTCTGTGCCACGTTGGCCTCTGAAAATATATATACATATAAAATATTAAACGCACACCATTACGAACTAACGACATTATAATATGAAAATAAATTAATGTTTAAAAAAAGCCAAAATAATTCGCAGCCGGTAGGATTCGAACCTACGCTCCCAGAGGGAATCTGATTTCGAGTCAGACGCCTTAACCACTCGGCCACGACTGCTACGTGTTTGAATGTTGAAATACTAAATAAGTTGCTACAATATAAGTATATTGTAATTTTAAACATTTTTTTTAGCTTCATGTTGTATACCGCATATAGCAGGATAGGCAGAGGAAATCTAGGCCCGTATTTATAAACTGCTCTCAAATCTGAAATCGAAAATATTAAATAACATATTAATAAATTCTTTTTCCACTTTATAAATACATGTAGTCAAGACTGCCTACCACTATGCTCAAATCTCCCATGGCTTGGGTACATTTGACCCACATATTAAAAAAAACGTTTTCTACAGCATGGGCTCATTATATATATATATATATATATATATATATATATATATATATATATATATATATATATATATATATATATATATATATATATATATATATATATATATATATATATATACCTTGGCTTTATATACTTTAATGAGCTGTCTAATTTAAATACCATAGTTGCATTTTATGCCGGTCACATTAAAAAGGGGGTTCAACTCTCCCGTATTTCCCCTACTTTATAAACATTGAAAAATATAAGCGTTCTGTACTTCTCCTACATATAAACTATAAGTGTGCCAAATGTCATTCTCCTCTGTCCGCGCAATTTTCTTAAAAAGAGGTCCAAAGGTTGTGCTTCATGTATTTAGAATCAAGAATCTCGAAATACTTGTATGTGATACATGGAGTGGAGCTAGTTCTAATTTCAATAAGAATTCGACTTACAACAATAACAAAGTTATTTAAACACGCTTACAAAACATTTTTTGTCTTTATCGCATCCCATGGTCATGTGGATTTTAAACACATCTTACCTAATTAGGAAAATACAGCAAAGATGTGCAGTAGAAATTTGAATAGTCCTAAATATTATATTAATAATGCGTCCATTGAAAAGAACATAATTATATTTTACTTGTTTTATGCTAATTTTACTTTGATAATTCTGTACCCATACATAGAGCTACTCGGTTACCGTTGGTTTAGAAGTAAAGTTCCGTAGAAATATTTATTTGCTATTACAATTTTTATGCAGAATTTTAGATCATTAAAATCACTTCGCTTAAAAACGTGGCATTTAATAAAACCTTCTTACCACTTTCTTCAAACTGTTATTTACACGCTAAGAAAAGGATAATATCTCGAAAACGTACTAAAAATCGTACTCATCTACGTCAAAATGTCCTTTTACACGCTTTGATATTTTTATATACATTTATAAATATTTCATAAAGCCACTACACTTATAAATAACGTAATTGCATTTTATTAAAAATGACTCTACATAGATCATAACATCACTTAATAATTGAAAGTGTATGTTTTTAGAAAAAAATCTGAATAAAAATACGAATAATTCAAAATTTAAATTAAAAGAATTAAAAAACAAAATGAAGTCTAGGGGACACCCGGGTTTGAACCGGGGACCTCTCGATCTGCAGTCGAATGCTCTACCACTGAGCTATATCCCCGATGACAAATATGAGCCTTTTGTTAAACTCTTCACTCAAGTGGATTCTTATGACGATTGTTATGCAGAGAGAACCTACTATATGGCAATATTACTAACAGACACAGAGCGCTATCGTAGTACAGAGTAACCTCTATAGAATATATGTATCTACGTATTATTGTGAAAGAATATAAAAGTATTTATATATAAATAAAAATATCCTGTAGTATAATAACATTTTTTTCAATTAGGTACTATCAACATACAATGTCAATACTGATGTGATATTATTGAATATGTTTTCGCCAATATGATAATAGTCAGTTGAAAAACAGACTATTTTTTACTTTAAGAAAAAAAATAATTAACTATAAGAATGTTGGTAGTTTTTTCAAAAGATATAAGAATTAAAAAAGTGCCTAAAGTATGTTTTCGTCGCGTGCGTTGTAATAACTATCTATTGGTATCTATTAAACAAAAAAATGTATTCTCAATTATATAAATTTCAAAGTTTATAATATGTAAAAATCATTGTTTTGGGTTCTATTACATTATCAAATGCCTCCAATAAAATATTTCTAATACATCTTCCATGTACAGACATCGATAAGCAACGATTTTATTATAAGTGGAATTACGAAAATTCAACCTAAGGTTTTAATAATTTTCACATTAGAAATCTTAAGTGCGCTGCAAACGTACATTATATACATACATATAAATACGTTACATTATATACACGAACGTAATTATGTGTATTCATTAAATAAATAATTCTGTTGTTTAAGCGGGCGACACCGCGTGCAGATCGCTAGTATTAAATAATTGACTGCCTCGAACCCGCGACTGTCGCGTTTACGATCGTACTTGTTCTACTGCACCACGACGGCCATAACTATAATATTTAACTATTTATATTAAGTATTCCTTTTTTGTAATTTTAAAATACATTTCTTTGTTTTGGTACTGAAGAGAATTAATCCACACGTTATAAGTTAAACGTGGGGCGGTAAACAATGTCTAAACATTAAACAATTGAATATAATATTTCTCTATTTTTTTTTAACCTTAAATCAAATTTTAATAAAACTTATTTGACTTTTGCTATTCCTTATATCCCTATTTTTTTATGAGATCTTTCTTATTATTTTATAGAATACAAAAAAATGTTTTTGAAATGTTGATATTTTAAGAACAAACGGTAACTTTTTGTTTAAGTGGAGTGAAAAGAGAATTGATTAAATATCATGTTTTTTCTCTTAATTGCTTAAGTAAATATTATATTAAATGTATTAAATGTATTTAGTATAGTAAAATTATAATATTAGCAGAAAAATATTGTTATTTAAACATTTATTGTATGTACTATAAAAACATCTTTTGTATGAATGTAGCAAAAAAAGCCAACGGCACGCGGTGTTCCCAGGCGGTCACCCATCCAAGTACTGACCGCGCCCGACGTTGCTTAACTTCGGTGATCGGACGAGAACCGGTGTGTTCAACGTGGTATGGACGTTGGCGATACTTGAGTATTAATAGATACTGGTATATAATGTATACATATAAAATTAACTGTACTAAAACGTTTTCAGTTTTCTGAACCTAACGGAACGGAACCTAACGCCGTGCTTTAATAGTTGCAAAGTGAAGGTATTATTTTGACTTATAACTATTTTTTCTCTCCTTACTTCGAAAGCTGTAAAAATTATATAACAATATAAATTAATTCTTAACAAAAAGAAAACTGACTTCAAATAACGAACTGAAAAGTAAAAAATAATTAAGTAAACCGTACTTTGATTTTGTTAAACAAAAATAACTTAAAACATATTTTATAATTTCGAAGTCGGTGCCAAGTAAAACATACAGTCACATCTAGTCATTTAAATGTCACCCCCTTCCTGTTGACTAATTGACTTGCAATTTGGTAACTACTATTATACTAATACTAGTAATGTACCTTTAGTTCTGGTGACAATACAATAATATATAATCTATATAATTACAAAGCCAGCCATGTGGCAGATTAGATGTTCTTTTAAAACGCCCTTTTCTTGGGTATCAAATGAAAGCTAGTAGAATAAAGCACAGTATGAAAAAAATGAAAATTCAGGACGCCGACGACGGCCGCTGTAAAATAACGGACTTCATGTTTTATATAGGACTTGACTAGTAGAGTACAGCACACTTAAAACAATTTAAAAAGCTATATATCTTTACAAAAAAACCGCTGGAATTTAAAAATTATTAATTTACATA
>DWMY01002328.1:0-12048 GCA_018249775.1 Heliconius hecalesia formosus
CCTGTTGCCTTGACCTCCCGACATCGATTGACGTCTTGACATAACGAGAAGCCATAGGCAGAAAAACTTCATCAAAACAGTGTACGGTCTCCTGTATAACAAAATTGTTACATCAATATATTATTATATGGCTTAATAATAAAAAGAAGTATATTAATATAACAATTATGTAAGATATAGTTAACAGATATATATTTTTATATTCGTAAATTTCCTTCATCTTGAAGGCTAAGTGCGGAGAACATAGTAATACATTACTGTTTTTCATTTATTGACATTTTTGGAGATATTACAGGCTGTAATGCTAACAAACCAGCAATTTCTAGCCTATTTGTTGTTTTTTTTACCATTTCTTAAGCGATTTTTTTGATTTGATTTGCGAGGAAAAAATCATATTTCATTATCTACAAACACTTATAAATATATTTATATTAAACATTTGGAAAATAAGTACAAAGTAACAAAAAAATAAATATATTGACAAAAAAAAGAAAATATTTTTACATAACATATTTGTATTGCGTACTAGCTGCATATGTCATTGTTGTATTACATATATACATACGGATGTAAAATTATTATGTCAACCGTACAACGATATATTTCGGTTTGCGAATGAAGATTGATGGTGTCTGAGATTATTTTGTCTCCACAACAAACTCCCAACTTCCTCATTCTGACTATTAACAGGTAATTTAGCTTAGGACTAGACTCGCAAAAACTACAGTTTATTAAGTTGTGAAAAAAGTAGTTCAAACTGGTTCGTATGGATATTTGAAATTAGTAGCAGGAGTTTTGAAGTGTGTTTGCAAAAAATATGTTAATTATAGATAAACATAATTTATTATAACTACATACAGTCAAAAAAATTGGAAGCACTTACAGTGTACTATGTATTTATTAGTCAAAATAAAAAATATTTTCTTAGAAAATTTAAATTATATAATTATTAATTGATCACTTTGTATCTCATAAAGAAAAATCAGACAGAGGTAGGCAGAGGGAAACTAGCGTTAAGACATTTCCGTTGCTCACTTTCTGCTAAGTTCTCAAGATATAGCGTATTGAGGTGCGAAACTAAACGCCGCGGTATGCCACGTTATCAGAGCCAGGTAAACGTCGAGTTTATAGCCGCACGTTTTTGACCCTGTGCGACCACGGATGGACGCATGAAAATTACGCTAATTATGATGATGCTAAATTGAAAATTAGATACAGAGAGTAGAAGTAGTAGTAGAGAATAAAAAAAAACAGTAACTATCTCTCTGCGAAACCTTGTTATTATCCAAATATTTCATTTCGTAACTGTCATTATCTAAACTTATCTATTTACATGCTTGCGTGCAAATTTCATAAAATACAGTAGTTAATCTATTGACTCTACTGAGAGCAGCTGATTGGTTATGAATTCAAATCCCGTTTGCGGAAAAATATATACACACATTCTTATTATATATATATATATATATATATATATATATATATATATATATATATATATATATAGTGCCGGGTTATCAACGCCATTGATATATACTACCTAGGTAAACGAAAAATGAGAACGATTTGCTTTCTTTTGCCTACCCTATCAAAATACGTGAATATAACAAAAAAAAATAAGAAAATATTGTTAAAAGGACAAATCAATCATATAATAAAACAATAATAATAAAACATTGACTTCATATTCAACCAATCAAAAAGAAATGACAGATACATTTTGATACGCATAAAGAAGATTCATTTCATTCCGAATTACAGTTGGGCGTCGTTATCGCGTATCGTTCGCGGTCAAGGTGCGTATTAACTTTGGATAACCTTCAAGGTCAACGAACACTTCATTTTAGATATATTTTCAGATATTAAAATGTTTATAAGCATGATATGGATGTAAAATTGAAATCGTTAGGTTTTCTACTTCACGCTTTATCCTGCATATAGCATGGTAATCAGACGGAACCTGGGAAGGTAGTGGTAAGACACTCTTTTTAGCACTAAGACATTTCTGTTTCCCACTTTCTTCTGAATTCTTAAAGCATTGCCTGTTGAGTGGCAGAACTCAACGTCTCGCTTTGCCTCGTTACCAGAACGAGGAAACGACAATATTAAACATTCCTTTGCCCCGAGTGAGGTTCCAATCCATAACCCACTTGTATCTCTGCGTATTGACGGCGTCAACACGCAATCCTCGTTTCTGTTCAGAAATTAGAAGACGGAGAGATTTGTCACTAGTTCTCTTTGCCTACTATTATATGTGGGATAAGTGTGAAACAGTAAAACTATTTCATGATAAAAATTATTAATTTCTCGTTTAGGTAATTAAAGAGTGATAACATTCGCGTGAATTGATTATTCGTCTCATTTGACATTACAATAACATTCTTTATTTTATTAGCTTGTTTACGAATATAATGTTGGAGAAATGTATTATAAAAATAAAAGTATTATATATATCAGCTTCACACTGAATCACTAAATTAAGACACTCCGTTCCCCAATTTCCGCTGAATTTCGGAGGTATTGCGTGTTAAGTGGCGGGACTCAACACCGCGCTTTACTTGGACACTAGAGCGAAGAAATATAAATATAAACTTAAATAAATTTTTCATTCCCTCAAGTGGGGATTGAACTCACAACCAGCCGCGTATACAGTCACACTCTGTGCACCAGCGCCACGACAGGCCTCGCAAAAGTATTATGAACATACTTATTTGACATTTGTTATTATGGACCTATAATAATAAATTTATCAATATATAAGTAAAATAACAAACAAAAACCATTTAGTAATTACCAAGAAACTACACAACCCATACTCGCCAGATTTAGCCACCAGTGACTACTGGCTCTTTGCTGATCTTAAAAAAATGCTCCAGGGAAAAAGATTTGGCTCAAATGAGAAGGTCATCGCTGAAACTGAAACTTATTTTGAAACGAAAGATAATTTTTTTTATAAACATGGTATTGAAAAATTGGAAAAGCGTTGGAACCATTGTATCACCCTGAAAGGTGATTATGTTGATGACTAAAAAAAATTTTGCCAAAAAAAATGTTGTTTTCATTGTTGTATATTGTTTTCAAACTCTACCTTAACTCTTGAATGTAATAAATCTATGAAAAAGCAGATAATTATATAAATAATACATACAACTACATGTTTTTCCCGTATATGGTAGGGAAGGCAGAGGGGCCCTGGGAACCTAGAAACTCAATGTTAAGACAGTGAGGCATTGCGTGTGGACGTGTATACAACACGACACCTAACAAGCGTGTTTTTTTTGGGAGTGATATTTCACTCTGCCTACACCATAAAATGTTAGATGCGCTAATAAAAACGTGTATTGTTTATACACAATAACAATTGACATTATAAATATTCTCGTGTCACCTTTTTATAATATTCTATAATTACATCGTACGATTAATTATATAAATAAAGCGTTTCTATGTTAAGACGTATAATAAGAACTATATTTTTATACACGCGAGAAATGTTAAGGTAATGTTTTTTATTACGATTATTTTAGCTTCACACTGTATACTGCACATAGCAGTGTAGTCAGGGAACCTAGGAACCTAGTGTTAAGACACTCCGTTCAAGACATTTCCGTGACCCACTTTCCGTAGAATTCTGGAGGCATTGCGTTGAGTGGCAGAATTCAAAGCAAGAGCTTTGTCTCAACACCAAAGCGAGGAAATGAAAACATTAAAAAAAAACATTTCTCGAATGGGAATCGAACCGAAAACCTGTCGCATCACAGGGTCACACGTATGTGCCCCTGCGCTTCGACTGGCCTCATATTTATAAATATAATATTAATAATCAGCTTCACGCTGTATCCCGCACACGGAGAGTAGGCAGAGGAAACCTAGCGTTAAGGCACACCCCACTTTCCGCCGCGTTCTGGAGGCACTGCGTGTTATTTGGTGGAACTCAATGCCGCGCTTTACCCTCGCCACCAGAGCTAAGAATTGAAAATATAAATGTAAGTAAATATTTAATTTCCTCGAGTGGGGATCGAACTCACAACCAGTCAGTTTTTTTATATTAATAATGATATTTATTAGTCATAGCAGTATTTAAGCAATCTTTCTCATTTCTTTACTTACTGCCTCCATATGTACATATAGACCGGCCTTCGCAGGGAATATTATCTTGTTTAAACGAGGTCATTGTTTATGCGCCAGTAAAGTAAAATTATTAATTCACAATCAAAACTGTGGGTTATTAAATAAAACACCAGCTGTAATAAATACTAGATATTAATTGGGTCGTTTTAAATCTATTGCATTGATAATATTTACAATTTATATTTTTTTTCTCCAAATTCTGGTATTTAAATGCTTATTCTATTACTATTATTATTTTTCTCTTATATAGTCGACTGTGATTGCGACTGGTTGTGGGTTCGATCGCCTCTAGAGGATATAAAATATTTAATATTTATATTTCTTTCTCTCTGGTAATTGGGGAACAGAGTGTCTTAACACTAGGTTTCTGTTGCTGAAAATATCATAGATATTAAAAAATATTTTAAAATCTATGATATTTTCAGTTGCCCGTTCAAATAGAAGCACTCAAAACAATCTTCGAACGTTAAATTGAAGAAATTCTTCCCACGATTATTTAATCAAACAATTCGGTAAGGACTTCCCGCCAATTATCGAAATGGCTCTTGAAACTCAGCGTTCGAGCTGCTCTACTAAGTAACCTGGACTTATGTCTATTGATAAAATTTATATAAATTTGTTACTAGTAGTGGCTACACTTGTGATGGCAATACTTTTGATTATTTTAATGTAATGTTACATTAATATTGTATATTTAATAAACATTTTGGGAGATTTTTTTCATGCTGTTACTTATGCTAGCCTGTACTGTCCCATTGTTGGACAAAGGCGTCTCTCCGCTTCTTTCAGTCTTGTCTATTTTGTGTTATTGTATACCAGTCAGGTCTGCAATAGCCCAGATCATCTCGCCAAATTTAAAACGAGAATTGGCAGCATACTTGATTTTTATGGTTCCGTAACTTTTAAGGAAAATGGGATCCTTATGAGGTGTTGTCCGTCCGTCTTGCCTGTCTGTCTGTTACGAGTCTTTATCGGCCTTTTGCCTCAGAAACACCTGGAGATATCGAATTTTCACAACACAAACTCGGATCTTTGAATTCCTAAGAAAAATATATTTATACATTTACTTAAAAAAAAGATATGGCCGTTCATATCACAAAAAAATGCGTATTTCGGGTACTTTCGGATGACTTGGAATTATGAATTAGCAGCTAGCATCTACAGGTAGTACACGTTCAGAAGAAAATCTGAAAACTCTACATTTGTGGTTAAATTCTAAAAAATAATAGCCAAAAATAGTAGGGGGGCAAAATTTGATGGTGATTGAGTAAGGCAATGTTTTCAATTTTTGTACGGAACCCTCGGTGGGTGAGCTTGTCCCGTTTTTTGATATTATTTTCTATAATAGTGAATAAAGATAGTCTTTTCAAACATCATTAGTTATAAAAAAAAGTAGTCAAAGGGGAAAATTCTATGAATCTGATCAAATTTCAAGACGTAATATTTTTGTATGAAATATTTTTATATTTTTGATGATATAACTCAGTTTAGTCAGTGACCAGCGGCAGATTGTCGTTTCGATTGGCGTTTCGATTGGCGTTAAGTTTTGCCACTCAACATGCAATGCCTCCAGAGTTCGAAAGAAAGTCAGAACGTAAGTGACTTAATGGGAACGGAGTGACTCAACACTAGGTTCCCGGGTTGACTCTGTCTACGATGCTATGTTTGAGATACAGCGGGAAGCTAAAAAATGATAAAAAAACTGACACAACAGTCTATATGAGTAGATCATTGCAATATAAAATTAGATCAAACAGAATGATTTTCGTGCGCAAAACAGTTCATCATGCAAATATTTTAATAACGTGTTCTCTATTTTTTTTGTTTTTTATTACGATAGTAAATATTGTACAGCTATTATTTTTGAAATTATGTTAAACCACTTTTATTTTGTTATGGAATAGATATAATACTATATTTAAATTATACCATACAGCACTATTGATATAGGCTTTGTCAAATATTTAAAGTTGTATATGTTGTTGTTGTATATTGGTGATAATTTTAAATATATATTCATTTTCCTTTTAAATAAATGTCTAAGAATATTATATGGCTTTTTAATTATTTGCGATGTAATTAAACGATAGAGAAACTGACTATAACATCCTAATATAGGTAGACAATCGCACCGCCCTCTAAGACGCAGGTCAACTTTCAATACGAAGTTTCATAGTTGCAATACATAAATAAATAGCTATAAACGTTTTATAAAATTACAATTTGCATGTTTTCGTAATATACTTTTTCGTATATTTTTAAAAAAAAATAAAAAATATTATTTAAAGATCTCAAGGTGAACCTTGAAATGACATCAATATACACATCTCATTTTTGTATAAAAATAGTATTTATTATATTATATGTATATATTAGTTATATTATAATAGTATGTATTTTTTAAATATATTTATATTATTTTATGTATTAGGATTTAGTATGATATATATATATATATTTTGCACCTCCCCCTCTATTATCACATAAATTTCCTAACTCAAAAGTTGTCTGGCAGAAATCGCTGATTAGCGATAAGATCAGATAAGCGTTTTTTTTCTTTTATTTTTCCTAATTAGGATATTGAATTGTGCACATTAATGTTTAAATAAATAAATAAATTAATATTTACGTTAATAAAAATTTGACATAATTAATAATTACGTACAATCTTCAAAAATCCATATTTATTAATAAAAATCATTCTATTAAATCGAAATATATCATGTCAAGGATAAGTTCCACCAAAGTAGCTTCAAAGTTTTTATTATATAGAATAGAAAACAACAGCTTCATGCTGTACCTCACATGTAGCAAGGCGGGCAGAGGGATCCTAGTGTTAAGACACTCCACTCCGCTCGGTTGTGTTGATTGGCGAAACTTATCGCCGCGTTGTGCTACGACACTAGAGCAAATAAATAAAAATATTAAATATTTAATTCCTCAAGTGACAATCGAACTCACAACCTTTCGTCTTTACAGATACACACTTTTGCCCCTGCGCCACGACCAGCCTCAAATAAAATGGAACCTTAATATAAACCTCACGATATCCATATTAAACATATATGTACGAACATTATTTTTTATCGTTTTATGCATCGATCACGATCCGAACTTCCGTCTTAAGGTCCTCATGCACCAGTCGATGCAATTAAAAATGCTGGGGACGCCCATAACGGGAACTCGTATACGATACCGAGTAGTAAATCAACGGATGTCGGCTACAATAAATGCTGCAGTCCTAGTCTATCCGTTGTAAGCGTGGGCGCGCGTTCGTTGATAGGGTTGCTAGCGAAATTGTCTCATCCTCTTGATCTTTGATTGGACAAGTGGTTTCGCGAATACTTTATACTTTACTTATTGACCAAGTAACGTAGTGGATTTTATTTGGTTTTAAACATGGTGTTTAAATTTCTGATATTTTTAAAGTTGGTTTCCAAGTGCTGTAGGATCAAGCCCACTATGTTTATATTTTATACATTTTGAAAATATCTGTTTAACACTTAAGAAAACCTATTTTTCTTCTTAATATTTTTCTTCCCTAGGTGTGGAACACTTTGAAAATGTTGGCTTTTTTATTTTTATATTTTTTTTATTTCTATTCCGTAAATATTATACTATGTTTAAATATAAAAGACCATTTAATTTTTTTAACATAAATTAATGTCGTGACATAATGAGCGTCTAAAACGTCGTATGATCGAAAATTTGCATAATTCTAAGTGTGTCATTTGTATACGTTTGTATCCAAATGGCGATGCATCATTTTAATATTTATTTAGTCGTAGCACAAATTTTCGTATTAATAATACAACATTAAATATATTTGATATACATTATAATATCATATAAAACATCAAAAAAAATTAGCTTCACGCTGTATCCCGCACACAGCAGGGTAGGCAGAGGGAACGTAGTGTTAAGACACTCCGTTCCCCATTTCCTGCCGAAATCTGGAGGCATTACGTGCTGAGTGATAGAACTCAACGCCGCGCTTTGCCTCGACACCAGAGCGAAGAAATAGAAATATAAATTAAGGAAAATATTTCATTTACTCAAGTGGGGATCGAACCCACAATCAGTTGATTTTACAGTCGTACTTTGTGCTCCTGCGCCACGACTGGCCTCAAATGTTATATTTATACTATTTTTAAACAAAGCTTAAAAATAATGGTAAAACATTTATCATATAAAATATTATAAATGTTTTACCATTATTTTTAAACTTTATTTAAAAAGAATATAAATATAACAAGTATTTTTATGCAACAACTTTTTATAACAGTTTTCTTTACAAGGTATTTGTATATATTTGATTGTGTGGTAAGACGTTACATCATAGAAAGTCTATATATGTCTATATTATTTTTTCAATTTAATTCAGTTCTCTTATTATGCATTTCGATTTTTTTTTCATAAATTAATTATAATTATATATCTGATCGATGATGTGACTTCCCTATTCACCTTGACACCTTGACGGTAGAACTGATCCTTTAACAATCTACACTATGCTATAAGTTACTGCTTAGGCCGTAAATTATTCAGCTGTGGGCGAACCAGCACTAGAACCACAGTCTATCTAAGATGCCATTTACTCACTGGTGTACTTGAAATTCTAGCCTAATAATAGTGACCTACGCTTTTAATTCAATAATAGATTAAACGATATACAGAAATATATAATTCTCAATTGAAATAAAACGAAGGTCTTTATAGCCTTATTGGTGTATACAAACAATTAAGTTCTGCCAGTCACCTCGCAATGTCTTAAAAACGAGCGGAAAGCAGAGAATGGAGTGCCTTGATACTAGGTAAATAAAGCATGTATATAGAAAAAAAATGCTTATAGGTTTTTTGAACACGATGCTTGTAAGTTCATATCTTTTAGACAGAGTATGTGAGTATAAAATATAATTCTTTAAACATTCTCAGCATGAAATATCTTCTAAAAACATCTTCTTAACATGAACACTTGTTTTCTTATGTAAAAAAGAAGGGATATGCTATTTTGTTTTTCACTGTCTCATTTTCCATGCATGAGTTGGAATATAATCCACAACCGTCGCGTTCACGGTCGCACGCTTGTGCTCCTGCGCATATATTTTACACACTTTCTTCAATTGTCTACATGGACATGTAACAAATATAATTTATTGATTATAGCCACTGAACAAGTATTTGCCATAAATATAGAAAATTATATGTATTAATTAACGTTAAAAGTAAATGCCCTTTCTTGACTTTCACTTATTCTAGTGAAACTTGTTTCTTGTGTTGCTTTTGTCAATCTGTTACTTTATGAATATACTAGAAGTGAAAACAGTTTTAGAAATTTTTAGGGTACCTTACCTCACAAGGAGAAATGGAACCCTTATAGGACCATTTTGTTGCCGGTCTGTCCGTTTGTCAAGATTATTTATCGCGAGGTCGCGTGGAGGTTTAAAGTTAAATTAATATAAATTAATATAATTATATAATTATTATGGGTTTACTTGAAGGCATGTGCCTTCAAGTAAACCCATAAAAAGATTCAAGCATTTATGTTTTTTTGCTGTATTTTGTATAAAATTTGTTAAATGTTTAATGAAAACTCCTATAGGTATTAGAGTTTGTAGTTCCAACATCAGATCTATAGTTACGAAATTTCGAACGAAGTGAGAACTTACAATACAATTAGGTCTTCTTAAATTAGCAATACATTGGGTAACTCCAGAATATGTTTTTTACTTTCTTATAAAAATAAATGTAATATATAAAAACTCCAAAGTTATATTATTGGACAAGATACATTTTTTATTTGTTTTCTCTTTTCCGTTTACTAAATATGAGTAAATAATAACATATAAGCTGGTACAGGGACTTAGTGAAAATAAAGGTAAAACAATTTTAGTTGGTCTCAAAACCGATCGTTACGCCTGATACTGGAGATTTTGAAAGACTGGTAATAATTGGAACTAAGCTCACTACTTACAGTATACAACTGTGTAGCTTGTTTAGTTCAGTTTAAGTTATTTGCAGTATAAAGTTGGAATTTTTTAGAAATTTATGAACTAATGATTTTTCTTAATAACTAAAAATTATAACATTTTTTAAAGTGTTAGTCCACGCATAGGAAAGAAAAATACTTATTTAGAAAACGCATTAAGAATTTGAACGTAGCAGGACTCGAACCCGCGCCTCCTGGAAACCGACCAGGCGCTCTGACTACTAAGCCATACATTCTCATCAAGCTACGTCGAAATTTAGTATACTTAATATTTAGTAATTATCTTTGGGTAGGGGAAATCTCCGGTACAAAGTATTTGCTTCTCTTATTAGTAATTAATATATATATATGGACATATGCTACTACATTTTATAACCTACAGTTAGTAACATTCGGACACTGTGCGTTACTAAACGTTTTTCCTTCAGATGCGCAAAGAAAAATAAAGCATTACAATTTAAAAATATTACATCATATTTTTTTTTAGTTAGAAATCATATTATGACGAAATAAAATGTAAATTGCATAGTAATGAAGCAATTGCAACTATTGATTATATATTATATACAAATATAAATTCTATACTAATATATAACTATCGACTATTGACAAAATTTTACGTACATATGTTAAAGTGCTGAAACATATTGTGAAATAAAAGTGACACTTTCTATGGGAGACATTGGGCAGCCTTGGATTGTTTGATGGGTTAAGTGCTGCTCGATATCTGTGTTAAGAGCAATTGAATCCGCTACGTTAATAAAAGACGAAGGTAGAACGACTTTCAAGCGTTGTGTAGAGGAACGTTTGACTTTGAAGTGAATATTATTTTTGGGACTAAAAATTGTGGAAATTAATATAAGTGCTATATTATATAAAAAAAGTTTTTTCTTGTTTTTTTTTTTTTTACTTTAGAGGGAGCCTTGTGTTAAGATCGGACTGCTCCCCAAATTTTGCAGGCTTCTGGAGGCATTGCGTGTTGAGTGTCGAAACTCAACGACGCGGTTTGCATTGATGTCAAAGCGAAGAAATTAAAATGCCTCTGCGCCATAAAACCACAAATATAACATTTTTGTGGGAAATGCCAAGCGTGCTGATAATACTTGTAAAATTAGATAAGTTATGTAATTTTAGGCATCTGGCACTGTATGACTGAACATAATTAAACATTTTTGTTACAATTTTAATATAAATATACAGATAAAAAACCGATTAAGTGCGAACGGCGAACAAAGTGATCCTAAGAGATTGAATAACACATCAACTTAAGACACCATCATGAGTCACAGTTCTTGTGTTATTATTTAACAGGACACACATGTAACATTATATCAGCGTTTAAAAATTTACAAACAATGCTAACTTAACTACCTGTGGAGCGCATTTTATGCGCAACATCACAACATCCTTTCGGATGTTGGCGTAATTTTCAACACGTATGAAGGCAAAATTTGAGACACATCCTTGATCTCATGACATGGACGCCGAAATCGTTCATTTCCCTTTCTTGTGTTCTTGAAATGGAGACAAATAGATGCAAACTGCGAGGGTTTACATTTTAGTCATTTGTGGTACACACGACAAACTGCAATTTACTGTTCGTAAATACCTTTTAATATTTGCTTGTCAAAAGTCAAAGTCAAAGCCAAAAATTTTAATCAAAATAAGAAATCACAAATTAATTTTTTTGAACGTCAATTAATTTAACATGAGATTAACCGGCACAAGAAAATCAGCGAAACTTTTAATTTTTTTAAATCAATTAGCAAAAAATCCATTAATGATAATGATGAGGATCTTCATGACGCTGCTCATTCACAATATTTATGCCAGAATTATGGTCGAATAGTTACGTAAATTTTATTAAATTAAAATTAAGTAAATATTATTAATATTAGTAAATATTATTAAATTTGTGTAGGTAAATT
>DWMY01002329.1:0-12048 GCA_018249775.1 Heliconius hecalesia formosus
AAATATATAAATTATAATAAATATATGTATGTTGTACTCGTATGTATATAAAGGATAAATAAATAAATTAAGATATTGAAATATATAAATAACACATATTAAATAAACTGTAAATATAAATAATAGTTCCCTACACACTATTTTAAACGTAACTCCTAAAATTTCCGCCCCCAAGACATCCTATTCTACACTTAATGAAGCTCACGTACATGATATAGCTATGTAACGTGCATATTCACTTTAATTCACAGGGTCTCCTGTCTCTGCTGCCGGAACATCTTATTTAAATATCTCGACTAAACTCGTCTGCAGCTTTATTAAATTACCGACTTCGCGGTGTTGATTTCCTTCGCTCCCATCTTTAATAATTTAGCAAATTACATTTTTAATACTGAGAGAGACTTCCTCGGCGGCTTATTTCGAATGTTATTACGAGTATAGCATAATGTTATTTTAGAGCAAAATTTCTCCGAAATTTAAATAAAATATTTCAGAATAATTAATTATTTCAATTAACCTTGTAGCTGTTAATCTTTATTTTTTTCCAGCTTCACGCTGTATCCCTCATACAGCAGAGTTGGCAGAATAAACCTAAACGTGTTAACACGCTCCGTTCCCCAAATTACACCGCATTGCGTGTTGAGTGGCAGAACTCAACCCCGCGCTTCGCCTTGTTACCAGCGTGAAAAAAAATAAATAATTGATTACTATTGTTGGCTTGCATGGCAGAGTTGTTTTCAATATTCAATTATTAACATATTGTTTAAAATTTGATAGAAAATTTTAGTAAAAATTTTGTAAGGTAAAGTAGTTTTTCAAACTCATGTAATTCCCTTATAAAGTGTTTTCATTAAAACAATAGCCTTTGAACTCAAGGGATGTGGCGGGGATACGTAATTAAGCCCACGCTCTACATTGTTTCTTGTTTCTAATGAGTTTTCTATGAAAAGGAAACTGTTTAGTATATAGAGTTTACCTAATTTCCACTTATCGATTAGGTATTGTTATGCAAAATAGATCCTTGCTACGTGGCTTTTTAATTTCTAAATAAATGCTTAATAGAGCTGTCGTGGCGCAGTGGCAAACGCGTGTGACTGTAATCGTGACGGTTGTAGGTCCGATTCCCACTTGAGAAAATGTAATACGGCGTGGGATTAGTATTTATGGTCATTCTAAATTGGACTTGGAGGAGCCTGTTATGAAATATTATAAATTGGAGTTTTACGAAAGGAGGAGGCTGTTACGAGATAATATAAATTGCAATTTCCTAAAATATACTTAATATTCTACTTACTGTTTTAACGAAACGGTTGCCTTTTGTCAAAAAATCCATCGCCGATGGAACAGTTGGATGAATAGAATGGAACAGTTAAGACGAAGGCTGTGGTTCCATTAAGAAATATAGTTACATACATTTAATTTATTTCTATTACGCCACTAATGTCTCGGAATCTACATGAAAAGAGACAAAAAAGAGATCGGAGGGTTTTGTAACTGTAGTCTCTAATACTGCCTTATATGAGTAAAAAAATATAAAGAAATTATTAAAATACTAACCTAAGCGCGGCGTTGAGTTCCGCCACTCGGAAAGCCGGAATTTGGCAGAAAATTTCATTTAAATTTTGCGCATGCACCCAACACTGATAAGTACTATCAGAGGATATGGAGTTATGTGGGGGTTACTTTGGCCTAACTTTCGTTAAATAGTACCTACCTAACTTTCGTTAAATCATAAAGCTCAATTTTTAATATTTTCTTGGGAACAATATTAGAAATGATGTCCATTGCCAGACACCTAACGTGGTTATGACTTCCACTCCACTCCCAAATCCTATAAGCGACTACGAACATATTAGCAGCAAATATTATATTTTTTACACTTTAGTATATTAGATTCGGAAGGGCTTGTAATTATTAGAGTTTAGAGGTGTCTCGCAGGGAGTGACAACCATGCTAAGTGTCTGGCAATGGACAACGTCATTTCTTATATTATTCTCTTAGTTACTTAATAACTGCCAAAGTTACCACCCCCCAAACTCCATATTTTGTGATAGTACTTAACAGTGTTGGGTGTATGCGGACAGGAACCTTGGGGGTTTATTAAAATATCGGTCGGGCTACTATCGACTCTTAGGTAATAAATATGTAACATTCATTCTATAACTTTTTTCCACTATCAAATTTATACATATCTACATACAAACACTAATTTATCTCCATACTCTCAATTTTCCACCTAACCGCGTGTGTGGAGCTCGCAGATTGCCGTTTTAATTTAAAAGTTAAAACTGACATAGCCTGTTCACATCACAGTATCATATACCACTTAAGCGGCGCACGTCTGCTCTGTACGTACTTGTAATTTCGTTGGACGTCGCATTGCAGTTGTTTGGGAAACGCAGTTTCGAGCATATTATTATAATACTAGCGACACGCTCACTGTCTCGCCCACTTAAACTACTGAATTATTTACTTAACTCGAATAATTACCTTCGTGTGAACTCTGTTAAAGCTAACCATCCGTCGAAACGACGGGTAATATATATTTTTTCTTTTTTGTATTGAGTAGTTAAAATAAATCAACTTCTTAAAAATACTTATTTAGAAAACGTATAAAAGTTTTAACGCACTCGAACGTGCGCCTCCTGGAAACCGACTAGGCGCTCTGACCAGTAAGCCATACGTTCTCATCAAGCTACGTCGAAATTCTTATACGCTTGTTACAATGATTTATGTTGTCAGCATCTCTATAGCGTAGTATATCTCTGTATTTTTAAAAATTTTCGCTACCCAAAGATAATTACTAAGCATTATCGTCTGGCAAAAAATATATAATGATTAAATAATCGACCGTGGTAAGTATTTATTTACATTCTCATAGAAATATGATCACTTTTTTGTGCAATATTTACTTACGAGAATTAATTTTAACACAACACAAGGTAAGTTTTGCTGAGTGCTCGGCATTCAATTCAATGAAAAAAATCTTTCAAAATATCTCTAAACTAACGGGGTCTTATATTTTAAACTTTGTATTGACAGGAAAATATATCAATATGACAAGCTGACGCGCGGACGAGTGGATGTTTGGTTTATAGTTATTTTTAACTGCCAAAGTGAAAAGATGTCTGTTCTAAAATTTACGATTTTGTCTATTTTTATCTTTATAGTTATTAATATTATTAGTAGTTATTTAAAACGAAAGACAAATAATTGAGTAAGGTGCTCTCTTCTTTCTAGCTTCACGTTCAATCCCGTATATAGCAGGGAAGGCAGAGGTTACGTATTGTTTGGCGGAAACCAACGCCGCACATTTTCCCGTGTGCCGAATTGAGCTCACAACAGTCGCGTTTGTCGTTTAATTTTTATTTTATTCTAGAAGCAATTTAATTTAAATGATTACTTTATGTTACTATTCATATTTTTTTTATTTTATTCATAAACTATTCAAGCTTTAGTACGTCTAATCTATCACTGTCCTGATACTGTCGATTTAAATAATCGCGTTTTGCATATCAACTAATAGACTACTGTCATAAATATGATTTTTTATTAACGACTGCTGACTATTATTAATGACTGCTCTACACGTTTAGAATAGGCAAAGTATTTTATTAAGTTACAAATTTAAGATCCATTTATGATATTATTTTATTGATTTTTAGGGTTCCGTGCCTCAAAAAGTAAATACGGAACCTTTATAGGTTCACTTTGTTGCCCTTCTGTCCGTCTGTGAAGACCGTTGATATCGAGATCACGTGTTAAGGTATCAATCAAGCTTAAATTAATATCACACATTCAGGTGTATGATCTCTTGAATTACAGAAAAAAATCAAGCATTTAAGTCAACGGAATAAAAAAATACGTTCATTTATGCATCGATGTTGCTGTATTTTGTATGAAATTCGCCGCTTAATAAAAACCTTTAGAGTATGAAATATGAGTACGAGTAGTTACGAAAATTGGCAAGAACTTACAATAAAAATGAAAGAAAAAATCCGAAAAGTTAAACTTTATAGATATTTGACTGAAAAAAATCATATAAAACTAAACGGTTTGTCGTAAGTGTTAATATCTTTATTGATATTTGTAGTTTAGTTTGTAAAATTTTATAAGTTCTACCTTCTGGGTAACCTAGAATCGACTCCGACCGAAACCGAGTCCGACTCGCACTTAAATTATTTTTTTATTCTACACATATAAATTATAAAGTTTCGTGTTAAATATTGTAAGTATATAGTAATCAGAAGGTGTCATTATACTTACTTTTTACATATATAAAATAAAAAAAAGTGTATGTTTCTACAAACAAGAAAAGGCAATTTACTCCTTTATAGTCTACAAGACTATAAAGGAGTAAATTGACTTTTCTATTTCCTTTCGAAGAAAAAGAGTGTACACGACTTATATAATTCTAAATATCCTAATATTATACGGAATCGATAATAATAAAAACGTCTGTGTTTTACATTTAATTAAAACCTGAAAGAATTTCAATATCAGTAGGTATTAATTGCTATGTAAATCATCGGACGTGGGTAAAGTATTTGGGACCCTTGTTAACGTAACTTTGGGTTGTATAACGTTGCTCTTTACCAGGTAAAGAACTAAATAATAAAGCTTTGTAAGTAATAGAATATCACACTAAGATAAGAACTCCATTTTCAATTTAATTTTTTCAACGTTTTCATGGTTATTTCTCTAAATATGGTATAAAATTTTATGACTCGGGTCGAATGGAGAGCCAGCCACCTTAGTCTCAAATCTAGGAATTGGTACATATAACAGAAGATTATAGTTGTCATAGTAGAGTAGCTGCATTTTTAAATATTTGTATTTTTCGTTTAAACCAATATTCTTTATAATTATAAATACCTATAAATGTTTTCATTTTGTTTTCTGTATTGTTCTATGTGGCCTATACCGTTAAGCTATTAACGGTATACGCCACATAGAACAGAGTAGGCAGAGGGGACCTAGTGTTAAGACACTCCGTTCCCCAGTTTCTGCCGAATTCTGGAGGCATTGCTTGCTGAGTGGCAGAAATCAACGCCGCGCTTAGCCTCGACACCAAAGCGAAATATAAATTTAAGTTAATATTTCATCTCCTCGAGTGGGGATCGAACCCACAATCGAACCCACAACCAGTCGATTTACAGTCACACTTCGTGCCGCTGCGCCACGACTGGCCTCATGAGATACATTATAAAAGTACTCCGTATTCCTCTTTGCACCGATGGAAGTACAATATACCTATAATGTTATTCTTGCAAGTTTTTTCATCATCTAGCTAAGCAAAAGATCTACTGATAAAAGTCGATACTGAAATTTTTTTAGCATTAAATTTGAACCTGCAACCACTCACAACAAGTTGTGGTAGGAGTGAACGGATGGTGTCAATTAATTAGGTACAACAGTAACATAACTATTAACTATAAATCTTGATTAGAGCATGGTCTATATATAACATATGCGTGACATACACAATATCGATTACTCAAAGTTTGATTTATATAATTACCAAATGGACAAGTCCTTCTACAGTACATTTCTTTTATTCAAAAAACACGCTTTGCCTCTACACTAGAGCGAAGGATTTCCTCGATTAATAATTGAACCCACTATCTGTCGCTTTCGTAATCACACGCTTGTGCCCCTGCGCCACGACTGGCCTTACTAGAATTTTGTTAATTACACTAGAATTTTGTAAACGCGATGTTTGTGAATGTGACTCTAATTTGGGGGAATTAATTGGGTTTTGTTATTAGGAAGTAACATTTAACTATTTGTCTACAAAGCCGTCATGGCTCAGCGCCACTGTGTCTGGCTGTAAGCACGACGGAGGTGTCTTCCATTCCCATTTGGAAGAATAAATCACATACTTGCATTTCCCCGCTCTGGTAACAATACAATTATCTGCTGCAGTAAGCTTTGCCATTCAACTTCGAGTACGTTTGGGAACAGTATTTTAGCACTAACTTCTCTCTGCCTACGCTGCTATATTCATTAATAGGGACGCATCATTAATTTAAAAAAAATGCTTACAATGTATCTTCGTATCTCAGAATAAAAAAACTTGATCGTCAATTAAGTGCAGTTCTCGCTAAGTTCTCTAACCTTCAACGAAATTTGTGGCAACCGAGAGAAGCTTTTAAAAGTAGGACACGCAGTTGGCTCTGATTTTAGGGTTTAACTTTTCTATTACGTCAGAGTTTATAACTAGTGATGTAATAGTTGGTATATCGTTGGTATATTATGAACACAAGTACCGATGTATCATATAAGCAAAAATGATTTTTTAAATGTTTTTTTTTTGCCTTGTGGGGGTTTAAATTATTCTCTTAAAGTATTTCAAGATAACGAATCCTTCCATTTTTATAACAAATTCAGAATAAATAAAATTTAATTTATATACTACTACAGGTAGGTCTTTTATATACCGTGTATTTGAACGAATCTTATATTTTTTGTTTAAATTTGGAACATAATTAATGGATTTGTAAATAATTACCAAATATTTATTATTCTTTTGTTTCAATAATAGCAAAAATATAAAGGCCCGGTATTCCGTCTCTTAATAAACATGACAATACGTATTAAAATAAATATTCATTCTATCAAATAATATTTTTTGGGTTCAGTGGTAGGAATAGTGGTTGTAATATTTGAAAAAAATATTCTTGAATTCGATTACTTGAAATATAAGTACACTGGGTCGATAAAAAAGCATACAGCTTTGTGCGAAATTTTTACAATTTACTACAAAAAAATATATTTTTACAATGAGAAGATCCTGCTACGACGATGATATGCTGTAATTTTATATGATACTTCTAACATACAGCCTAAGGTAATGTGCTATTTCTAAATTCAAGGGATTGTCACGTATATAATTTCAAATATCTGTTATTATTAAGTTATATGAAAAAATCTCACATCAGGACATTTGTAAAACATAAATTTATTTTCGTAAAATAATTTTATTTTTGTGCTATCTCGAGATTAAAAGTATTTTAAAATATTCTCTTACAATTGTGTATATGTAAGTGGCAACACCAACGCCCCACGTGTTTCCGGGCGATTGCGCGCCTTTTTGCATTTTGTTTTTCCTTTTTACTCCAACGCCGTAGCAAAGACACAAAGTTTAAGGCTTTATCCGCTGTGTCGAGATTTACATTTTACATTATGTTAAATTTAGTATGTATAAAATACACATATAAAGGAAAGTTCGTTTTGGTTTATTTTTAATTTTCTTCTGTCTCCAGTTCCAGTAAAAATATTATGAAAAATATCATTGAGCACTCGACGCAGTCGTGGCGCAGAGGCACAAGCGTGTGTCTATAAAGGGGGCCGTTGTGGGTTCGATTGCCACTAGCAGGAATGAATTATAATTTATTAATATTTTCACTTCTTCGCTCTGCTACCAAGGAAAAGCGCGGCGTTGAATTCAGTCATTCAACAAGCAATGCCCTAAAAATCCACCTGTAGTTGTGAACAAAGTATCTTATCACTAGGTTTACTTGGGCTACCCTGTTTTATGCGGGATACAGCGTGAAGCTGAAAAATTATCGCATTTTTATTAAATTAAACTGAAATGGCTAAACTCTTACAATTTTGCATTGCACAAATTTTCTAGCCACGTCTTTGTAAAAGCTCGTTTCTTTTATTTTAAACTTGCTTTTTCATCAACGTAAATTGTCTGAACTTCTAAAGTAAAATATAAAATGTAACATAGAGGCTGAACAAGGTAAAATCAGAGGAGCGCTATTATGGTGCAGGCTTTGTGTGGCTTAACTATCACGTTGGAACTAGGCTTTTCTATACACGATAGGTATTAAACCAGGGCTGTGGTACTAGCCGAGGATCGCAATGGATGGAGAATATAGTCAGTGTAATCTGTATATAGAGCAGATATATTTTTGGTAGAAATAAAAAGGTGTCTGTTGTTCGTATATGTAAAATAATTTTGTAAACTTGATATATACTTAATTACTTACGTATATTTAAAATTTGTTTTTTTCGCTTCAAGCTGTATCCCGCATGTAGCTAGATGGGCAGAGAGAGAGAGAGAGAGAGAGTTTAGTGCTCAAACTCCTCTTCCTAATTTCCGCCGAGTTCTAGAGGCATTTCATGATGAGTGGTGGAATTCAACGCCGTACTTTCCTTGACACCAAAGCTAAGAAATGAAGAAAATATGCAATATTTTATTTCCTCGAGTGGGAATCGAACCCACTACTTGTCGCGTTTACAGTTACACGCTTGTGCCACTGCGCCATGATGCTGGCCTCGGATACGTTTGATTTTTATGTAGAAAAAATAAATGAATATTCAATGCCTAATGTTAAATTGTATATAGATACTCAGTATAAATCACTTGTAATATTTATTTATTGTACAAACTCATTCAGAACAAATAAAAATACATTTTAAATATAGAAGTTTTAAAATATTTTATAGTTTATGTAATTTCTTATTATACTGTCAGACATTCTTCAATAAACTTATAAGAAATTATTAGTTCATTATACTAATTATTAAGACTTCATTATAGAACAAATTAATTTATTATCAATATCTAGAGTAGGATCCCAATAATATACTAACTACCGCTAAACGACTTATTAGGACGCTTGCTTTTAGATTAATAGTACACGTTGCATTTAAAACATTTGTTTAAAGGACTTACTGTCGTAACTCGTACACTGTATAGCGCTGTGCAAAGGAAAGCTACTCAAACGAATCTTCTAAGGTAGTACCAGAAGGATTTTCTGATTTCGCTAAGAAAAACATAAAAGAAACTTAGCTTTTATACTCTGTTCACTGCTTGCTTACTTTTAAACTAACAAAAAAAATAAATTGGTAAAAATCATTTAAAAGGATTTACTTTAAAATATACAAATTTAAGTGAACTTTACTACGGAAAGCTTGTTTATTTACCTATAAAATAATAAACCTATATATATTGTATAACATTACGTCGTACGGTCGTCTGAAGCTTTGTTTGCGTGAACTTTAATAAGGTATATGAAAATCTCGTTTTTTCTTGTTCATTTAGGAATTGTGGTGCCGTCGTGGCACAGGAGCACAAGTATGTGGCTGTAACTTGGCAGTTGTGGATTTGCTTCCCACTCGAGGGAATGAAATAATATTTTTATTTATTCGCTCTGGACCAACCAAAACCAAAAAAGCGCAGCGACAATTCGGCGGAAAAGTGGAGTATGGAGTGTCAAAACATTAGGTTCCCTCTGCCTTATCTTATTCTACTATATGCGGAATACAGCATGAAGCTTTATACTCTAAGAATTTAGAGAAATCCTTCCTTCGTGCTCCCCTACACTCCCTAATCCAAACTCACTTGAGATATTTCAATTTTCAAAGTTTTTGTTCGTCACACAGTATCAGAAGATTTTTTATATAAATAATATTTTTTTATATTATACAATTCCTAATTCATTTCATCAATTTAATTATAAATGCAAAAATTATATTTGAATTTTAACTATTATTTGTGAAACACTAAAAATTAACTACTAAACTATATATAGGTATTCATCGACTAATGAGTTGTACAATTTTACCAAGCAGTAATATCATTAAAATATTAAATAAAAATAAGTATACAGGGTGGAAGTGTCAGCGCTCCTTTAGTCTTAAAAGGGAGGCAAAATTTGGTATTAAAGCCGCTTAGTTCAATTGAGGTATTAGATAAAAGGCTTGGTGTGCATGTTTCAAAAGATATTTTATTCATTTTTTTTGAACGCACTAATTGTACGGAACCCTCGGTGGGCGTGTCCGTGCTTGTCCGGTTTTTTTGCCAGTTACTTTGTGTTAAATGATTAAAATAGGGCTTAAAAATAAAATTTAAAAACTAAAAGAGAATACTATTTATGATAAAGATCTTGACCTTATTCAAAAAGTGTGAAAACATCAAAAGATAATAATTTGTTGACCTACTTATGGGGAAAGAGTAAAAAATAATAAAAAAATAATATTTTACCAAAGTTTTATCGTAAATCAATGTATAGCAATATTATATAAACACTCAGATCCGTGTATACAGTAAATACAACACTTCTGGTAGTGGGGGCTCTCGAAATAAAACGATCTTGAGAACAAAGAATTCTGCTTAAGTACTTTCATACAGATTACACATTACATAAATAGAACTATATTTAAAAGCCCGCAAATATACTAGTAAAATCTAAGAATGATCTATTGATAGTTCTTGTATATTGGTAATTCTTAGATTTTACTAGTAATTCTTAGGCGTTACCAACATGAGTTAATAAGTGTGTCCATTTATTTAAAGCGCCAAATTGAAATGGTTAAGGCCAAAAAACAATAATTTTCCAAATGAACATTGTATATTATTAAATTTACCTAGAACCCACAAAGAAAAAAATATTTCTGCACATTTTTATACGTTTTCTAGAAAGTATTAATCTACATAATTATGAAAAGAAAAGTCTTTAAATGTTATCTTTGTTTTTTTTACTACTAAATGAACTTAAAAATATAAATGCATATTCTCATTGAAAAATAAAAATTCTTAATGTAGGTACTTTGTATTAATATATTACAACAAAATAACAATATAGTGTTTATTTTGGAATCTTTAAAAGTAACATTCTATCACATATTCACTGCTCACTAAGCTATTGTTTGGAAGATCTAAAGTGAAACGTTCCCAAAAGAGTCCTTTACTTGAGTGTAGCTACTTTCAAATTACGTGACAGCGAGATGGTCATAAATAATGGCGTTCGTTAAGTGGAACAACGGCTTTCTGAGAAAGTGTAAAATAACACAAAAATGATACTGTTGTGATAGTAAAACGCTTAGGTTTAGTTGGTTTGTTTGGTTTTTAATTTCACGCTGTATAACATATATAGCACTCGCAGCAAGTTAAGTTGAGGGAATTTGGGAATCTAGTGTTAACACTCCGTTTCCATTAAGACATTTCCGTTTCCCATTTTTTGCTGAATGGCATTGGAACTCAATGCTGCGCTTTGTCTCGTTATCAGGACGAAGTAATAAAAATATTAAAAGTTTAATTTCTGTCGTGTTTAGAGTGGCATGCCCGGAGTGTGTCACGACTGGCCTCAGGCTAAATAATAATAATAAATAATAATAGCTTTATTTCTCACACATACAAAAACATAGCTCGAAGCCATAGATTTAGTAAAGCCGTAAAGGATTAAATTAGAGTTTACTTTGTTTGAGTTTGTAGGAAATTACCGAGATAACAATAGAATTTACGTGCAAACTGGCTCTACTTTTTGTTACAACTAATCTCGGATTATATGTCAATTCGCTATGTTTTCTTAATATCATATACAGGATAAAAAAATTCCCATAATTTATAAAGATCATTAGTTTATAAGAATATAGATTCGGGAGAAACACACTCTCTCTACTTTTATAATTTGGGACGTGTATGATCCTCCCTATGAAGTGATACAATAAGCAATAACGAATCGAAAAATGGCGAAATATATCGTTTTAATTATATCACAGTTAGCATTGTGGCGTAATTTTGTTGAAAGGTTATTTCTATGCGTTTCAAAACTTAAATTGTTATCAATATCTACTCCCAATTATTTGACCACTTCAGCCCGCTGGAGTAGGATACAAGAAAAGAGGAATTAAAGTGGGAAGTTACAAGTATGTGCTAATACCTCAAGATTTGATGGAATCAGTGCTTTATGAATGGAGAAGATAAGATATAGAAAAAAAAAATGGTTTTCTCAATGTTCAGTGCTAAGTAACGATCGCAAAGCCACATTGACATTGTTGATGCCCTCTGGAGCATGATAAAAAACTTCAGCCTATGTGTTGGCCTTGAAGATAACTGCTGTATCATCAGCAAACGTAATTATATTACCATTATCCATTGGGAGCTGACACAAATCTTTTATATAGATTACTAGCGACCCGCTCGCGGCTTCGCCCGCGTAAACTACAGAATTATTTAATTAACACACTGAATTATGTTCGTGTTTTGATATACCTATAATGTATGTTTGCAACGCAATGAAGATTTTTAATGAG
>DWMY01002330.1:0-12046 GCA_018249775.1 Heliconius hecalesia formosus
TTATTTGGTAAGTCAACCATTTATATATGCAAATAGGCGAAATTAGGAGACTGCTTCTTCAATCAACGCTGTGTGTTTCTTCATACACATAATAACTGTTTTGTTGTAATGCAAAACAGCTATATTAATTATAAACTATTTGTACGATTGTCGGAGTTCATTGACCCTATGTTTTACTAATAACTGATATTGGAGTCACAACTGACCGCTGCTTGGCTTCGCTGGTACTAATATGCTTGGTTAGGTAAATTGCTATGGCCTTTTATTGTTAAACTGCGATCGACGTTGTCTCGCGGTGCGCCTACGATGCATAAGAGATGCTTGTATGGTATTGGACATACATCTATGTAAAACAGTTTCTACAGTTGTTCTATAACTCGTTGTATGATGAGTAGGTGTGTGGTGCTAATTTATGTCCTGTCTGGTGTATATATCACTACTAAGTGACCGCCTATGAGTCTAATAACTTGTTTTAATGTAGAAAAGAAATGAGACACGACTGTGGGGTGTGTGCCGTGCGTTTATTTATCCAACGAGTCAATCAAAGTCAAGAATCACTAATCTAATACAATCTTAATATAAACAAGCGTAACCAGTACGTTAAGAAAGGTCACACATGAACGTCCCGGAGGGTTCAATAAAGACTGCTGCAACCGCGGTCTGGTAGGAATTCAGGGTGTAGGGGCGGGGCGGTGCCTTTTCGCTTTCTTCCTTTTATTATAGCTAAAAATTCTACACAGTTATAGTAGAGAGGAAGATAGGACGTCTTCGATATACTTAAGAAATGTCACGGGAGATTAAAACGGACAGACTATGACATGTTATTTATCATAATATTTTTTATTTGTACTTATATTAAATTTATGGTACATTTCATATTAAGAAGTAATGGAACTCTGAATCTCTAAAAGATCTTGGATTACTTACGATCACTACAAAAGAGTTCTATCTATATTAGACGTATCACGAGTCATAACTAAAATATTAAACTTATTATTTAGATAATTTTAATTAAATATCTTATTGAGTAGAGTGGGGAGTCAGTTACAAGTGGCGGAACCCAATTTCGCGCATACAGAGTGAGGAAATTTTAAAGAATGTATTTTACTCAGAGTGAATCGAACCCACAACCACCGCGTTCACAATCGTACTTTGTTTCATTGCGACACGATGGCGTCTAAAAACGAATGCTAACAAAAACTTCACATTCCTCTAAGCTAGTACCAAAGTTTGAACGTAAAGTGAACAAATGTAACACTTGTATTCCAAAAAAGGCTTTTACTCTGAAATTTTATTTACCACTTGCTCTTTGACTTCTTGAAGTCAAGTGGAATTGAATACATTATAGAAAGAGTTGAACTACTTTGTATACATAGATAGTTATTATTTATTTGAAATATATATGTAGGTAGTACCACTGTGTGGTAGTGGCAAAGCGTTATAAATAATGTAAAGACGCTTTTTTAGGTTCGGTTTCCATTCGGAGTAAATAATTATAACATTTCCCCTTATGGCAAAATAAATATTTACAATTCCGCTATTTTATACGCCATGTCCTAAAATCCGGCGGAAAGCAGAAAACGGAGTATCTAATCAGTAGATCCACTATGCCTACCCTGCTATACGCGTTATAAATAGAAATGCTGAAATATTTGATCTTATAGTAAAGCTAGCTTATTGAATTTACATTCCTTTTTTTACCTTTTTATAGGCAATTGTAGGCAGATTAAACACAGGAAGGTAGTATTAAAGCATGCCTTTTCCATATAAAATAATTCATTCCCCCGAGTTTGTATCGAACCCACAACCGTCGAGATTATAGTCGTACGCTTGTGTCCCTGCGCTACGACAGTCTCAGTTTTTTTTCGGGAAAAATTAACATTCGTTTACATTTTATTTGTCGAACTAGACTATAGAAATTATTAATTGTAAATAGAGACATCGTTACACAGTAGCATAGAACGGCGTCTGACACGACGGTTGTAGGTGCGATCTCCACACGAAGAAATTATAATTTGATTTATTTTCATTTCTTCACCCTAGTAGTCGGCATTGAGTCTCGCCACTCAACACGCAATATTTCGTAAATTCAGCGAAAAAAAAAGAAATGGGGAATGGAGTGTCTTAACACTAGGTTCCCTCTGCCTACCCCGCTATGAGGGTAAAAATGTGAAGCTGCTTTCTTTCAGTACTCATTAATTTAAAGACCTTAAGAGAAAATTGCATGTCAACAGTAAAGCTTTAACGATCTATTTTGTCTACAATGTTATCGTATCTCTGGGGAGTACGCGGTCATTAAAATTGATTATAATGCAAAAAGTGCCTTTTATTCATTGGCAATGAGTTATCTAGTTCGATACTGTTTACTCATATTAACAAACCGTCGTCGTAGTGAAATGGCACAATCTCTGACAGTAAATACGACAGTTGTGAGTTCGGTTCCCACTTGGGGGGAAGAAATATATTTATTTGCTCATCCTAGTAACAAGACTTTTGTCACAGAGTTGACGTTGTTTTATGCAGCGTTGGGATTCACCACACGTAATGTCTCCAAGCTTTGGCAGAAAATGGGATCGGAATGTACACATACGAGTATAACTACCGAGTAGTAGTATATCACATAATAAGTATCAGAACCTAACGCCGCGTTTTGAAATAATAGAGTAAAACCAGAGTATATTGTGCACCAATTCTATTTTTACCTCAACCTAAATCGAACTGGCGACCTCTTCAAAACATTTCTAACACTTAAAACTTAATAATACAGGATAATGTCGTGCAACTTAGCAAAGTAAACGAGGACCGAGCTACAAGTTACAGGCTCGCCTCTAATTACTTATGTTTGCAACTTAAACATTCAGTTTGATGTACTTGTGCTTGTGAAATATAGAGACGGAGTGCTCCTGAGTTTAATATGAAAATTGTATACTTATCGTGGCGCAGTGGTATAGCGTATGACTATAAAAGTGACTGCTGTGGGTTCTATCCTCATTCGATCTTAAGTAATTTTTATTTTTCCGCTCTAGTAGACGAAGCGTGGCGTTGAGTTCCGTTACTTAACACGCAATGCCCCGAAAATTTTGCGGAAAATGGTATTCAAAATAAAACATGAAGCGTTTTTTATAGTTAAGTTATAAATTAATAGCAGAGTGAATCAAATATAAATAATAACAAAAGAATATTATAATAGATAAAAAAATGTTTGTTTTTACGTTTCTTTATCTATTTACGAGTATTTTAGATTTACTAAAGCTAAGCTCTTTCATCTAGTACATATATTGAGATCGTCTAAAATAATGTGTAGTCCGCCATTTTATTATGGCTGCCATCTTGGGTAAAATATATAACTACTGAATACATATTATATATTGTATTATCATCATAACTAAAGGCTAGTACCAAATTTCATATACACAGCAGGTAGCATAATTTTAATTGTTAGATTACTAGGCTATTAATAAAATATATTTTATCAATAACCAAAAAGAATGTAGTGGTTATCCCAAAATAAACCAATATTCCAAAATATTTCAAATGAACCATTTACCCAATTGCAGAATCCAATATATTTTATACAAGTCACTTACATATGTATGTTTAACTTGAACATACTGAAAGTTTGAAATCAAATATGCAGAGTTGAAGTTCAATGTATTTCAAGTGAAACTTAATTCCCGAAGCTTAACATTTGTTCCATCAAAATCTGTAAATACGGATACAAATTTTATATAAACACATAATATATAACTTGTACATATATGTGATTTGTCTTTTACATGAAAAACTAGTTTTCTGCTTCCGGTTTCGCTAGCTTAGACTATACGATTATTTTTTTTTAATAATATATAATAAAACTTAAACCTTATCCCGTATATATATCAGGGTAGAATGTCTACCGTGCTTCGTAATATAACGTGAAGTTATAGATTTCCTCTTGAATCAACCGTCTATTAGTAAGAACCAAATTAAATTCGTTACATAATTTGTAAGTTCTAAACATAGATTGTTGAATATATGTATATAGCATATGTGTTATGTATATTAATAATATTAAAATGGTATTTCTTTCTTCACTTTCCGTACATTTTAAGGGCAATTACAATTCAAAATGCACATAAATTTGAATTGCTTAGTTATGTTTAGTTTATAGATATTCGGCCAGTCTGGTCTGGTTGAGCGAAAACGTGGTTTAAGTTTCTTTCCACCAAGCCCAACAAGCAATATTTTGACGTGGCAGGAAATGGAAATATAAATTTAAGTAGATATTTCATCTCCTCGAGTGGGGATCGAACCCACAACCAGTCGGTTTTACAGTCACACCTCGTGCCATTTCCATTACAATATTTAATTAATATTTACATACAAAAAAACATTAAGATAATTGTAAATTACATACGAAAAACAATATGAATTGTCAGTTGCTCTCGGGGTTTCACCAAAAGCTATAATTTAATGAACACAACTCCATTATGAGCTACTGGTTCGCGTACAATTCGATTATTGATGGATCCGATGCTTATCGAATCGGTTTGGGAAAGGTTTCAATATTCGTATAATATAACGTTTGTATTTTTTTTAACTTTATTTTTAACCGGTTTTTTCTATTTTCCACGTGGTCAAATGAAAATTATTAAAAATTATAAGTACCTGAGGTAACTCCGACGGTTTGTACAGTGACTTACATTGAAACGATTAACGTGATGTTATATTTCCTATAGTTTTCCTCAACAAATGGACTATCCGAAACAAAAAAAATATTTCTATTTAAAGTAGTAGTTACTGATATTAGCGCGTTAAACCATAGATACTCTTTATTTTTACCAGATTCGAGACATTTCATGTAGTGTTGCAATACTCAGGCCGTGCTTCGTCTAGTAGCGCTGGGAAGTGAAAATAAATTACATATAATCATTCCCATGAGTAAGAATCGGATCCACTACCGTGTACCATAAATAAATAAAAAAAAAGATATTTCATGTGCCAGAACATTTAAAGTGAAATTAAATTTTATAACCAATGAGAGATGATATTGAAATCTATTCATTATTTTATATTAATTTAACAAACTTCGGTAATATAGGGAACCAGTACGACTATCGTATAACAAAAATGTCGCCCCTTATTTCGTTGCTAGTGCGAGGTGCGAGGAGAAAATATTTTAATTTTCACGGGCGGAAATCGAACCAACAACCGTCGTGCAGTCATACACTGGGCCGCTGCGCTACGATAGATCTTAAATCTTTTTCTGACTTAAATCCTGTATAACATTATACTTTCAAAATAACGATGCTTTATTTACTGAAAACAGTAAAGAAACACTCAATTTTACTTTACACTAAATCGTAATGAAAATGAAAAGTCCTTAACAAAAGTTTTCTTCTTGGCTCTAAGATTATCTGTAGCGGAAGCTTTCTTAATCAACTTCATTTTCCTTGAATATTATTCTTATTTAAACATTATCCTTTCATTATTTATTTATGTCTATGTATTTTTTTACTTGTTTTTTTATCCGTTTTATACATGTTTTTTTATCTGTTTTCTGTACTATTTGTATTTTTTTTATTATTTGTGTGCAATAAAGTATAATCTAATCTAATATAATAATTATTATAATTTATAATGTAAATGTGAGGCCAGTCGTGGTGAAGGGGCATAAAGTGTGACTGTAAACGCAAAAGATTGTGGGCTCGATTCCCACTAGAGGAAATTAAATCTTACATATGTTCATTTCTTCGCTCTCGTGTCGAGGCAAAGAGCGGCGTTGAGTTCCGCTAATCAATACGCAATACCTCCAGAATTCGGCGGAAAATGAAGAACAGAGTTTCTTAAAACTAAGTTTCCTTTGCCTACCCTGCTGTAAGCGGGATACAGCGTAAAACTGAAAAAACGAAAATGAGAAAAGAAAGATATTTAAATTTCTAGAAGATACATTAGTAAGTGTCTCAATATATATATATATTTAAATTTTTTATTAATTTAAAAAAAAACACACTTAAATAACGTCAAAACATTTTTTGTATATATCCCGCATAAAGCAGCGTAGGCACCAGGAACCTAGTGTTAAGACGCTTTCTGCTTTCACATTCTGTTCAATTTTGGAAAAAATATATGATAAGTGACAGAATTTAACGCTGTGATAAAATAAATATTCAAGAAGTGCACCCAAGTCCACACAAACGGATGCGTGGAATGTGTTGGTATTGTATGCACACATTAAATTGTAAATATTAGCATGTTACTAACGCGAAATCAGAAGATTCCCCTTACACAAAATCTTTAGAATTTTTAGAACCAAATTGAACCTGTAACCACGTCAGTACATTTCCCAAAAATATTACTCAAGTAAACTTATATTGGTACTAAATCACACCAGCTTAATGAAATTGGTCCCTCATTTCTATCCCTTTTAAAATAACTTCGAATTACTTGCATACTTTTCTTACATATTAACAAGGGTAAGGTTCGTATTTTGATTGTTATAAGAAAACCGATGCTATTTTTCGAGAAATAAAGTTAAAAATCCAACGAGACTTAATTAAATATCAGTTTACTATAATATAAACCTTATAATCGTATGAATAAAGTTGATGTTGGCTTACCTTTGAAAGAGGCCATCTCTGTGGCCCGCTGTTTTCATTTATCAAGATATGTCAGCCTATAATTATACGGTGAACATCGCGAGCTTGCGTTACCTGCAAAGAATTATTGAGTTTAATTTGACATGCTCTGTCTCTGCTTGTGAGAATTAATGGGAGAAACTTTTGGTTGGAGGACTTAGTGATGCATAAATCGTCTTTCTATCGAGATATTTAACTGCAGGTGGGGCGGTTGTGGGTTCGATAGCTGTTCGGTGAAAATAAAAGAATTATTTTGCATTTGTGAGTTGTGGTTCGATTAAACGCGGCGTTATTTTTGTCTAATTGATGCCTCGATCAACTTCACGCTGTATCCCGCACACACTAGGGTAGGCAGAGAGAACCTAGTGTAAAGAAATCAAACACCTCGAGGCTTTTACAGAACTTATATTTCTTCCAGGGTTAAATACTGTTAAGCTTGTACAATGTCTATCTTAAATTCTAATACAATATATCATTCTAGAGATTCTCTTTATTCTTCCGCTCCAAGTCTAAAAATACATCTTATTATTATAAAATATTATTATGTAGTTATTATAATTTTCCGACCACATAAAGCGTCATTTATTAATGTTCTCTGGTGACAGTTCTATTTTATTTCTTTAAAAACATCTTTTTATTTAACAAAGAGGTTGATTCACATTTTTATAATAAATTATTGCGAATATTAAAACTAATTAATATAAAATCATTACATTAGTGTTAAGACGCGTAACGCGCGGTGTTAAGTGGTATTTCATTTAACGAAATTTCACGAATTTAGGCTTAAATTGCACAAAGGAGGTTTAAAAAAAACTATTTGTTTATTTTAGCTTCACGCTGTATGCCGCACTTATTAGGGTAGGCAGAGGGAACCTAGGAACCTAATATTAAGACACTCCATTTACACTACAACTTTTCTGTTTCCCACTTTCCGCCGAATTTACGAAGCATTGCTTTTTAGGAGGCGGAACTTAACGCTGCGCTTTGCCTCATAATCAGGGCGATGAAATGAAAATATTTAAATATCGCACGTTTCTGCACCTAAGTCACGACGTACCTAAAAACACAAACCAAATAAATGTTCCACACATAAAAATTTAGTCGACCATTTTTTCTACAATCCCCATATAAAAGGCATACAAGACTCTTGAATTCTGAAATATCGTTGTACAGTCTCATCACACTTCTTAGCGCGTCAAGTCTTCCAATCGGAACGCGCCTACTATAATGAACCTTTTTGTGTGGAGTAAACATTTTTTCGTCGAAAGACTTGCCTCGTGTAGCATTTTTGTACGGCGATTACACATTTCTAGAGACGACTCTCTAAATGCATATAATATGAGAATCTAGTGAAATCATGATAAAATTATTTATAGCTTCTGTGTCTCACACATAGCAGAGTAGGCATAGGGAACCTGGGAACCTAACATTTATTCTTTCGCATTCAAACACTTAAAAGTAGTTTCAAATGTAGCTAAGACTTTTTTTCTATATACTTTCCAGTCAACTAGCGTCTGACTTTTGCAATTTATGGTTTAAAAACTTTCTACGATTTTGTATACTTCACCAAATATAAATTATATTTTATTTAGCTTCAAGCTGTATCCTACATATATCAAGCCCTACTTTCCGCCCAATTTTTGAGATATTAGGCGTTGAGTGGCGGAACTCAACGCCGCGTTTTGTCTTATTACCAGTGCACTGTAACAGTGGGAATTAAACCCACAACACTGAATTCTGAAGGCCTTGCATGTTTAGTTGCGTAACCCAAAGCTTTACCTCGTTACTAGAGTAAGCAAATGAAAATATAAAAAATCCAAAAATAACGTTAAATTCACTCATTTAGGCTAGAATTCATCTAAAATAAAAATACACTAAAACTGGAAACGCTCCAGCGACCATAAAATACCAACAACTGACAAACTTTCAGTCAACTGCACTATAGTACGATGAGAGAATTTTGTTTAAATGGTATACAAATTCTATTTCCGGTTGGCGCATTTCACGAAATATTATTTTATTTAAAAAGTACAATATAGATTCAGTTTGGGCTGAACAAAAATATTTTGGAAGTCTTAATACTAGTATATAATTTATAATAACCGCGGCGTTTTTGAGATTAAACATCTTTATGAATATTCGATAATAATTCACATGGGCGTAAAAAAATGAACAAGTTTATATAAAATATGACGCTAACAGCTGACGCTCGCGTTCATGCTCTAGTTTGATTTTAAGTTATATATGTTATTTTTCTGTACGTTTGTTTGTCACAATGTTCCTTCTAAAAGGCTGAAACAATTTAGAAAGTTTTGTGAGTATATTTCAATGGCTTCCACATCCGGATCTGGCTAATTTGAAAATATAACTACCAGCAATAAAATTTGAGTGTGGGTAACGGAGTGTCTAAACATTAGGTTCCCTCTGTCTCCTCTGCTATCTGGAATAAAGTGCAAACCTACTTTTTAGTATTTCATACCTCAAAAGAAGAAACGAAACCTTTTATAGGATCTCTTTATTGTCCGTCTGTCAAAACCTTTAAACTTACGATTGCGTATAAGTATTTTAACTTACTATTCATTTAAATATAAATTCATTTCAATATACTCTAGTTGCTGACGTATCTTTGGTTAGAACCTTTGCTAATGTCCGTTAGTAATCCAAGAGTTTTTAGACTTTCAGAGGTAACGATCAATAAAGCTAAAATTGCAGCAATATGGTAACTAAAATCTCGATAACCTTGCGTTATTATAACAAAGGGCTCATCCAAAGAAAAGTAAAAAGTGTCCTGTGTTCCTTTTCATTATAATTTTTCACTGTCATATATACCATAGTCTATCATAGAAAAACATCGTTATAATCGTATATTTGTACTCTATTTCATACAAAATTAGTGTAACCCATTGACTTATAATCATTAATTGGTATTATTGGAACCCTTGGTGAGCCGACCGATTTACACTTGACTGGTTTTTTTTATCTCAATGAACAAAAACAAACCAGTAGTGCGAAAAAGACCGTTCTGTATATATGTATATCAAAATACTCCGCCGATTCCATTTCCTATGTTTTCGTTTGTCCCCGAAACTAGGCTTTGCATCACTCAAATAAGAATTTATACTGAATTTTTAGTCATGGATGTATGTTTTAAATGTATTATTAGTAATCAAACCTCTTTGGCTGTACTGAATGTAACTCGCTGATTTTAATACTATAAAATAACTAGTTCCCGCCATTTTTCAATTGTTTTTCAAGCAAGCAAAATGAATATATGTGACGAAGAAATTCGGTACATTTGAAAGTTTTATTACAAAAAAGGTAAAAATGCGACGAACGCCGCGAATAAAATTTGTGCGGTTTACGGTAGTGCCTAATGCGGTATCAATAAGAGTAGCACAAATGTGGTTCAAGCGTTTCAAGTCTGGAAACTTTTGTGTGAAAGATGGGATTGGCTCTGGCTCTGTCACAGATAAAATCAGTATCATCTTTGAGAAAGTGGACCAAGATCAACATATTAGTAGCTACTTATTTGCTGAAGAACTGAATGTTGATCATAAAACAATTTTACGTCATTAACAAAAATCTGGATACAAGAAAAAACTTAACATTTGGGTACCACAAGCGATTCTTTGTTGAAACTTAACAATTCCGAACCATTTCTTACATAGATGATTACGGGTGATGAAAAATGGGTAACTTACGATAAGAATGTGCGGAAAAGATCATGGTCGAAGCATGGTCAAGACCACAGACCATGGCAAATCCCGGCCTGACTCGTAACAAAGTGATGCTATGTGTATAGTGGGATTGGAAAGAAATGGCCCACTATAAGCTTTTGTCACCGGGTAAAACTATCGATTTTGATCTCTACTGTCAGCAACTGATGAGGTGAAAGAAAGCTATTGAGAAAAATCGGCCGGAGCTAATGAATAGGAAGGGCGTGGGGTTACACCATGACAACGCCAGACCGCACTCATCTATAGCCACGCAGCAAAAATTGAAAGAGCTTGGCTGGAATGTGTCGATGTATCCTCCATTTAGCCCTGACCTTGCTCTATCAGATTTCCTTCTGTTTCGGTTATTTCAAAACTCTTTAGAAAGCTATAAAAAACCTGGTCGGCCGGTTTCTCTCCTAAGTTTAGAAAAATACTATAAAAATATTAAAAAACTTGTCAAACTTAACTTGGGCGTGTGCGCTTATTTGGTATGAAATGAAATACAAATATATGATGTACTAGCGACCCGCTCGCGGCTTCGCCCGCTTAAACCACAGAATTATTTAATTAACACACTGAATTATGTTCATGTTTTGATATACCTATAATGTATGTTTGCAACGCAATGAAGATTTTTAATGAGAAATCTATTAAAACTAGGAAGCATTTTCGTACCTCCCATAAGAATCTTCAATTGAATTTTTGAAATAAAAACACAACTTATCGATACTTACAATAAAATCCGAACTCATCGGTGTCTGTACATGGAAGATATTACAATTGACATTGTAATAGAACTTGGTCAGTTTGTCTGTGAATTTGTTCACGATATTCTCAGAAACGGCTTAACCGATTTAAATCCTTTTTTTTGTTTGCATTTTGACAATCTGCCCTTAAATATTTAATATTAGTTTTTTTTAATCAGCTTCACGCTGTATCCCTCACACAGCAGGTTAGGCAGAGGAAACCTAGTATTAAGACACTCCGTTCCCCACTTTCTGCCGAATTCTGGAGGCATTGCGTGTTCTCGTTCGCTCGACACCAGAGCGAAGAAATGGAAATAAAAATTTAAGTAAATATTTCATCTCCTCGAGTGGGGATGGAACCCACAACCAGTCGGTTTTACAGTCACACTTCGTGCCGCTGCGCCACGACTGGCCTCAACTGGACTGGACTTTATTTTAATCGGTTCACACAAAGTTAAAATCAGATCCACGCTTTATTCCTATTAAGTATTAAGATATTGCGTATAATGTGTGACTGATGTGCGAAATTAAAATATTATTAAACGAAATGAAATTATTATTAAATTATAATTCAATCCTCCAAGTGGGGATCGGACCCACACCAGTCGCATTACAGCCACAACTTTGGCCTTTAACAAAGAAGAGAAGAGAAGCGTCAGCGCTCCTTTTACGGACATAGTATATAGGTAAAATATTTTAAATCTATACCTAAAGAATTTAAGCAACAGTGTAGACGTAGGTTTTTTTTTTCATTTCACGATGTTTAATCATATCTATATTTCGTGTGACGCAGTTACGCTTAGATACCAATAACGTAAACACATACTACTATAAAAATATTACTAAAACCTTTAGATTTTAGAACTTTGAACTTTGCCGCCAAAACCTACGACTCGATTTCGGAATGAGGCGTATGCGGCGGTTTCCCTTTGATAGGTGTATGTGTGCGTGCGTCGTTCTTGACAAA
>DWMY01002331.1:0-12044 GCA_018249775.1 Heliconius hecalesia formosus
AAGCCCAAAAAGAAAGAAATAAAAAATTACTGTATTTGGTAAATTGGTCAAGAAAAATTCATAACTTAAACGGGAAAATAACGGCACAGCTTACTTTTTTTTTCTGTTTGTTGCGATTTAATTTTAAAATAATATTTTTCTTTATTGGTATGGATTTTTAATCTATACTACTAATACAGACATAATACTAATAATAGAGTATTTTTTTTATTATCATTTAACAATTTGGTACAAATTATTCACATATACATAAGGTTAAAAGTTTTTTACAGTTAAAAGCAGAAAAAGTTTCTTGACATATTGCAAAAAAGTGTTGAAACCCATTGTCTCAGCGGAGCGTGGAAATAAAAAAAAAATCCCCTGAGTGGGGAACAAACTAAATACTATTCTTTATCGCCAGTCGTGGCGCAACGGCACAAAGTGTGACTGTAAAACCGACTGGTTGTGGGTTCGATTCCCACTCGAAGAGATGAAATATTTATTCACATTTATATTTACATTTCTTCGCTCTGGTGTCGATCCAAAGCGCGGCGTTGAGTTCTGCCACTTAACACGCAATGCCTCCAGAATTCGGCAGAAAGTGGGGAACGGAGTGTCTTACAATAGGTTCCCTCTGCCTACCCTGCTGTGTGCGGGATACTGCGTGAAGCTGATTTATTTATTCTATTCTTTATCCTAAGCTTCAGATATTTACTAACAAGATTTTTTTCGGATATTTGTTGACAAAAAAGAAATGCGAAACGATACAACTTAAATAAGATTAATATAAAACGAGAGATCTCAGACAAACATATTAATTTAATAGTTATTTGCATATTAAATTATTCTAATTTGAATTTGGATATAAGATTGTTATTAATGATTGTATAGATTGCTGATCTATGGATCTATTTATGAATAAAACTATAACTCATCGTTATCTGTTCATGAAAAATATATGAGAAAATAACGTTTTTATTTATGAACCGATTGAAATAAAACAAACACTAACTTCCGTGTTTTTTTTATTTAAATCGGTTCATAAATAAAAACGTTATGTGAATATAAAGAATTGAATGCGATATAGTGCTACAAAATAAGTATGTAATTGAATTGGCTGAAACTATAGTTATCAATATATGGATATATGTTATGTATTAAATTATTAAATTACATAAGTAATTCAGATGAGAAAATAAATAATTGTGTAGTACAAGCGGACGAAACCGCGAGAGTGTTGCTAGTATAAATATATAATGCAAACTATAAATAATTTCTGTTTTTAAAAATATTAATTTATAAGAACGACTTTTTTCAAATGGACATATAAATATACGGAATAGCTAATTTTAAATTTGTTAAAACAGTTTAAAAGTTTCAGTTTTAATTTCCTTTGTTAGATATAGTTATTAATAACTTTGATGTCAGTCCAAAATGCCTTAAGTATTATTTTATTTTAAATTTAAAGAAATATTGATTTCTTTTAGGTAAAGTAAATTTAAAATAAATTTAATTTTGTTAACACAATTAAAGCCTTTACTTACCCGAATTGCGACATTGCTTACCCCAAAGGGTTGCGCACACTTACCCGCAATACGTGGTAAGTGTATGCATCCTGATTTTCGCTGGTTTTTTAATGTTTCTAAAAAACCTTTGAGACATACTGATTTTATTTTTAGTTTTAATTATAGAATAATAAATACTTATTTTGAAATAATACTTTTATTTCACTATTATATTGCACAGTGAAACTCCAAAGGGTGCGCCCACTTGCCCTGAACTACTACGTCATAATTTCAATACATATGTAGGCATATCAGAGATATTCTTAGTTGAGTGGTGGACCAAACGAGAAAATCAAAAAACTTTTAATGACAATTATTCCCTCGGGTATGAATCGAACCCACAATAATTTTATTTACTGTCTAGCCCTGTTACTACACTGCTATATTTAAAACTTGTTAATTTTGTTGTTCGCTTACATTTTTTAAAGCAAGAAAAAAATATATCAATAAGAAAATGAATGAGTTGGTAATTGCACTAGTGTTGTTATTTTCAGTAAATAGACACTTATTTTTATCGTAATATTTTTAATGGTTATGTTAGATTGAGTAATATTAATTGTATGAATATAAATAAGCATACAAATATTTCTTTACGCTATTAAATATTTAAAAAATATCTATATCATATTTTATCTACACACTATCGAATTTTTAAATATTACGCTATTTCCCCAACTGTGTGTGTGTAAGACTTGAGCCGAAAAGTATGCTCGATATCATTTTTAGTAGATAATATTTAATTATTTTTATTATTAGACTGGCATCGTAGTAGGTCAGTATATTAGTGGTTTGTGATAGTTTTACAATACTTTGCCATAAAATTCGCATCTAATCATCAAAATTTTAAGTATAAGAAATTAGACCAAAGTATTTTAAAAACATTCTCACTTTGTTCTCTTTCATATGTTACGAAATCAAAGTTATTTTAATTATTTATTTTAAGATACATAAAAGAACATAATTAACCGTAATTAAATAAAAATCTGTTAAATGTTCGATCTATTTGTCTATTTATAATTGGGGAGGGGTGAAATAAAAGGGTGAAATATAAGCATAATTTTTTTTTTTTGAAATCGTGTGTAAGTCTAAATTTATTGCAGGAACCCTTGATAAGCTATGCTTAGTGGTGAATGTTTTAATGGTCCAATGGGCGCGGGTTCTAGACCAGCTACGTTCAAATATTTATAATTTTTATACATCTTCTAAAAATATTTTTTTATCCTTAGCTCTTGAAACTTAAAAACTTCAAACAGAATTACTACCTACTTAACAAAGGTAAGTACAGTAACATAAGTTTTGAAATTATATCGTGTAGCTTATCAAATATATACTATAAGGCCCTCAAATTAATATATGAAATAACATTTGTTCAGAAAAGACAAGAATTAATCACGCTCTTATTTCTAGCTATCGAGCCGATAGATGTCCGAAGCTATCGAGGCTATCCTATAAAAAAATGAATTTTGTTTTTGTTATTACAAACAAATCAAATTTTTGGACGTAGATACTCATTTATGAAAACCTTTCTACGCAATAATTATAGGTACAAACATTTGTTATAAATAATTTTATTTTTATAATTTGGAGTTAATAAACTGACTTTATTACTCGTGGACCACAATAAGAAGCAAAGTAACACCTGACAAGTAATTACTATCGGCAAATACAAATTATTGAAAATAAATATCCAATTATACCTCCTACTTTATATATATATATATATATATATATATATATATATATATATATATATATATATATATATATATATATATATATATATATATATATATATATATATATATATATTAGTAGGCGCTCGTAATGAATCTCTAATAGTGAGATATTATTAAAAAAAAAGAAGGGAAGAGATCTTTAATTCTTATAAACGTAGCTGATTTGTTAGATATTTGTATACTTTTTATTTTGTAAATATTTTAAACTTAACTTTATATAATTTAATGCGCTTAGACTTAATTTTTCTGAAATGATTTTTTAGTTGTAAAAACCATGTAATATTCAATCATATCATGCAAACACACATTATTACACTTACACGCTCTATACACATTTCGTTTGTAATTTACAATTTCAAGAGAGTAGGGCTTGGCTTGATTTGTAGTACCTGTATCTTGGTTGATTTGTAGTAAAATAATCGTCGATTTTAATCGTGATATCAAAGTTAAATAGTTCGTTACTCCTACTAATATGAACAGGTGTCATATAAGAAGTGGTAGGATACCTGCAGTTGGGTTGTTATTCAGAATTGAAAACTGGTGGTGGAAATATAACTGAGATATTGAAGAATTATTGACATCTGACTCACAGCTTTGTTCCCCCAAGGATTGCAACCAGTCATTAAAATTTACAAGAGAAATAAAAATTGTTTATGTTAACATCCGTAGCATCTGATGTAACTTTGACTCTTAATTTTGATAAAAAAATAAGTTTCCATGCTGATATTTTGATCCTTTTTGAGTGTTGGTTGAGCAAGGTATTGGCATTGCCAGGCTTCATTCAAGACAGCTTTGCTAAAATGACATAGGTCTGGCGGCCCTGAGATCTTGCTACTACAGGTCTCATACAAAAAGAAATGAAGTTATCGTTGTATATGTTAGAGAAGTTTTAGATTGAGAGGTTACCGAACCAAATTTTAGGGAGGCAAATTGCCTTCAAATTAAGCTTTCTTCCACCTTTGTTATTATTGCTTTATATCTTTGTCCTTCGTACAATTGCGTTAATACATTTTTAGATAGTTTGTACAACGTTTTGACCTCATTAACCAAATTTAAAACATTGGTTGTTATAGGTGGTCAATATTAAAAATAGAAGGTTGGCGCATGATTTACAAGCGGAAGAGTGCTTAAACCTTTGTAAAATATATAGTCTTACACCAACCTAGAGTGGGTTTTTTTTCCTACTACGAACGAAAACCGCCTGAATCACACCTTTGAAATAAAAAAACGTCTGTTTGCATTTACTGTGAACGCAGGTACAAAATTAACAGCATTAATAGGTTTGTTAGATACAGCTCTTGTCCAAAAAGAATCGCGAATTTTGTGTATTTTCAAAGATTATTTATTTATTCGTGAATATCTTCTTATTCTATAATATCGTGATTTTATCCCCTTCAAAGTAATCCCCCTGGGATATTATACACTTGTGCCAACGTTTTTTCCAATCTTCGAAGCATTTCAAAAAATCATTTTTTTGTATCTTGTTCAGCTCGTCCTGCAATGCCGTCTTTATCTCGTCAATCGTGGCGTAGCATCGTCCTTTCATGGGCCTCTTCAGTTTCGGGAACAAGAAAAAGTCACAAGGGGCCAGATCTGGGGAATATGGTGGCGGCGGTATCATTAGTGTGTTGTTTTTGCCTAAGAAGTCGCGTACAAGCAGCGATGTGTGAGCAGGGGCGTTATCGAATTTTGCGGTGACCCGTCTCATGCCCAAATTATCGATTAAAATCGAATGGCACGAGCTAATCGATATGCCTAGGTCCTCGGCAATTTCTCTAACGGTGATTCGACGATTGGCCAATACCATTATCTTCACTTCATCAATTTTTTCGTCTGTTGTCGAAGTCCGGCACGCTCTTCGTCATTCACATCTTCTCGGCCTTATGAAAACATTTTGTACCACCGATAAACGTTGCTTTTGTCCAAAGTAGCTTCTCCGTATGCCACAGTCAACATTCAGAATGCATCCGCGCACTTAATTTCGTTTTTCACACAAAATTTGATACAGGTTCTTTGTTCCATTTTTTTGAATAGGTAAAAATCGAAGACGAACCAAAACACGTGCAAGCAAAGCAGCTGTCAACAATTAACTGAACATTCAAAATGGCCGAACTTGTCAGGATAAATGAGAGACATATGTACCAACATAACGTCACAAAAATTTGAAATTCGAATATACGTAACCCGCGAAAATTAAAAATTCACGATACTTTTTGAACAATGTAGAGGATATTAGCCGTTACTAGTGATCTCAAAAAAAAGTATTTTACTGACATTTTGAATAGCACTTTGTCCTATGTTATAGAAAATCACACCCGTACTACAACATTATTGTTAATGGAGAATTAAAAACCTTGGATAATTCCCGCATTACTCCGCTGCATAAGAAATCGAGATAAACTTTATAAAAAAATAAAAAATCCGCCACCTCAAATAACATCTTCGATTTCTCCTTCCATAACATTGGCTTGTAATTTGTGCTTGTCTCAGGGAAAATTCCCCAGAGTTTTCAAAAAGTCTGCTGTTCACCCAATCTATAAAAAAGACCTTGAGCACACTCTCAATTCTGAAAAAGCTAATAAACAAAAGATTCTTTTTTGGACAAATATCATCCGCTTTCATCTAAATAATACGGCTTTAGAGTTGGGAAATCGACCAAGGCAATCATTCTTTTTGCAAGTTTAAATTTGTGGACCTCTTCCAAATGAAATCCAAATTCCAAATGAAATGAATGTGTAAAATGAATCTCTTCCAAAGTCGCTCTTGCAATCTTTAACTTTCATCGATTGCTTGTTGGTCTAAAATATTTGTGGCCCACTTCGCGGATGACACGGCATCGGCAATATCCTGCGCAGTTGCCAATATGGCGAATCGGTTCTGTAGCTCAGGCTGGTAACCATTACAGCCGGCCTCAACTAGGTGCAGAGATCCGTTAAAAGTTGCTAGGTGCAGTCGTCATTTACCCCTAGTGGTACCCTGCTAACCTGGGGATTCTTAGCACACTCCTACGTTCTCTTACCAGGACCGATGGGTATTGTGGCCACGAATAGTGCAAATACCGGAAATTGGGGGCCTCCTTTTGTGGTCGTCGCTCATGAAATGAGAAATTGCTTTAGTCACCACGCTTAGCATGCGGGTTGGCTAAAGGCGCTGTTACCCGACATCAGAATTGGAATTTTAGATTTTAGCTTTAGTATGGTTATACAGCCACAGTATCGGTTACCACAGCCTCGTTCGTAGTCTAGCAGAATGTACCACGTTTTTAGATGTTTTATATCTAAATAAAACAGTTTTGCACTCAATCGATACTATTATTTGCTAGCCTGCTTTAAAATAAGACGTTTTTTCGGGTTATGTTTTTAATTTAGGACGTTATTCGTGTGAAAATAGTTTTTATTTTATTATTGTTTGAAGGAGTGCGCAACATAAATGTTATTAAAATTATAAATTATTCTTGAATCCTAAAACATGCCCACTCTTTATTTTGTCAATATTTAAAGACAGAGATATATTGGTTTTGGTTTCAAGCTGAAAGTTCAAGGCGAAGCTTCAAGCTCATCGTAGTTTGAAACTTCGCCTAGAACTACCCTAGAACTATCCTGGTGCCTAAGAGAGGGATAAATAATTAAGGATATTATAAAGTAATTATACCGTTTTCACACCGTAGTCCTTTGAGGCTCTATCTTATTTTGACTGTTTATTTATGATAGCAAATTTAAGAATTTCGATCGTGCTCCACTTTCTCAAAGATGGTACTGATTTTATCTATGGCCGGACGTCCAGAGCGAACCTTTTCTTTCACAGTAAAATTTCTAGACTTAAAACGTTTGAACCACATTTGTACTACTCCTATTGATACCGCATTAGGTCCGTAAAACGCACATATTCGCTGTGTGTGTCGCATTTAACATTTTTTTTTAAAACTTTAAAATGTACCGAATTTCTTAGTCATACATGTTCATTTTGTTTGCTTGAAAAACAATTGAAAAATGGCTGGAACTAGTTTTTTTTTTATTGATTGCATTTTCAGAATGTCACATTTAATGGTATTAAAACCAGCCGGTTACATTCAGCACAGCCAAAAAAGTTTGATTACTAAAAATACATTCAAAATACGAAAATACTTTTGCCCCGACCTATTATTACTTAAAATTAAATGTATAAGTTTTGTTCAAGTTTGTGCATATAAGTATAGTTTTGAAGTCGGTTTTATTTTTTTATATATTTTAAGGTATACAATAAGTATACAGCATAAGGTATACAGTAAGTAAACATTTCCTCGAAATGGATTCGAACCGACAATTATCTTTGTCCTTCAGAACTTGTTAATTGCACTATAATGACGTTTATTTTTTTATTTGTTCAGACGTTCCATATTATATTCTAAAACTTCACATTAAATATGCATGTACATGTTATGATATTATAATAGTATAAATATGTATTCTAACAGTATAATTTATTTTAAACACTAAAATTCTTTTTAGGGTTTCGTACATCAAAAGGCAAGAAATGAAACCCTTCTAGGTTACCTCTGTTTTCCGTTTGTCAAGACTATTTATCTCAAGATCTTGTAGAGGTATCGAGTTAAAATTAACATGAACTATAGAAGTCTACGGTCTACGGTACGGTCTATGTGTACATTTTTTTGCTGAACATATATAGGATTTATGCCAATACTTTGTGAGGTATTCGTTTCTAAAGTGTGCTTTGCAGCCCACCTACTGACTTTTTGAGCTACAGAGGGGAGATTTGTTAAAAAATGGAATAATAGAATTGAAGAACTTCAAACGAAAATTAATTTAACATACTTGATTTCGTGGCTTAAGAGATATGGGATAATTTCGAAGAAAATGTTTCGATTTTTATTACAGAAGTTGGTTAAAAAGACCATCTGAAGAATAATATAATGATGGTGATATTATATGTATACAGTACATAGTGTTATATCTTTCTTGTTTGCTACTACGGAACCCTTCATAGGCGAGTTCGTATCTCTCTTGGACGGTTTTTTTCATATTCAACTATATATATGTACAAACATCTGTATGTACAGTATACTTAATTAGGCATGAGCACATAGAACAACACAACTTTGAATATATTAATATCACATTTGAATAATTACGTAAACTAACAGCCGCGGCCATTTGAAACGTTAGTGGTGGTAACTTAAAAAAACTACTTGGATATTTAAGGGATTTAAAACACAATAATATCTTTTGTCGAAATGGAATCATTTCGATATTGTTTTATATTTCAAAAGTTTTGTTTCTTTTCCTATGTAATAGTATCTAATAGTTCCTATGTTTTGAAATACGGACAATAAAGTAATCATATAAGAGTTAGTTTTTTTTCTTCATGTGATACGGAGCCCTAAAAGAATATTATTATTTGTATTAAAAATAAATTACACTTTTGAAATCTGTGCTTTAAAGAACCATAGACCTCAATATTTGATATTAATTACATCTTGATACCTCCACGTGATCTCGCGATAAATGTTCTTGACAGATGGACAGACGAACGAGAAAGTGCTCCTGTAAGGGTTCCGTAATTTTTTCAATAGTCATGCTGAACAACTATACTATTGAAACAATTCAATAAATACATAAAGAATTTTTTTTTTTTTTATAAAATATATGGATTAGCAGTTGGAACACATTCCTAAACCAATCAAATTTCTCCAAAAAATCCTGTAAAAGTTATATGGGTATTTACAGTTAAAATAATTATTTATTTCGATAAATGGCCTATAATTATAATTTGTGAGTTGAACACATTCAATTATAATTATAATAATAATAAAGTCTCTGAGATTATAGTGTTTTCACAAGTAAACTCTTCAGCTTAATAATTTTACTATTGATTTTTTTTATTTTTATTTATTTTTACAATACAACGTTATACTAAGCCGTACAAAACTATTTACTCAGTTGTCTGTAGGATGCGTCGATTCTCTTATCGAAGTAATTCTAGGCTCACACACTGTTGTAGTGTTTTAATTATTTAATTTTAGTTTAAACAGTTGATAACAAATACGATTGTCTAGAAACATTCAAGTATATAATACATACATAATATTTATTAGTTATAATATGGCTATTGTACAAAATTGAAAAAAAAAACCTTGTATATCATACACGAGGCAGTTTAATATTATTTGAATAAGTGAAAAAAATTATTAGTTATTTAGAATGGAATTTACAGTTACAATACGCGTTGCCATCGCAATATGTTTATTAGTTTTTATAAAAGTGTTTCATTCTCAAACAATAACAAGTGTATGGTACAGTAAAAACAGCGGTCGTGTGTTCAATTCTCACTCGGGGGAATGACTTACGAGTATTTAATATTTTCATTTTCTCGCTTAGGTAAACAGTTGAGTTTCGCCGCTCAATGAGCAATGCCACAAGAATTCGACGGAAAGTGGGGAATAGAAGGTTTTAATGTGAAACGGACGTCTTAATACTAGGTTCGCAGATTCCCTCTCTATACTCTGCTAAGTGCGGGATATAGCGTAAACCTAAAAACGACAACATTTTTTTATGCCGCCAATTCCTACGACTCGATTTCGGAATGAGGCGTATGCGGCGGTTTTCGTTTGATAGGTTTATGTATGCGTGCGTCGTTCTTAACAAATGGCGTTTTATATTACAACAATAATTTTATTATTTATTTTATTTGACAAGATCACTTTTAAATTTTTTGGGGAAAAAATGTTTTTTTAATTGTATTAGGCTTTTATAGAGTAGTTAAAACTGTGGTTTCATTTTAAGCGGTGCTGACACTTCCATCCTGTATAATAAAGCGGAAAAGTTTGTTTGTTTATTGAACGCTGAAACGCTAAGATATCTGGAACTACTAAAAACGTAAATCCAACCGGATTTACTTTTTTTTGTATGAAACTTACATTCCTCATGAGTGCTATAGGCTATATAACATTATGGTTTAGTTCTTAGTTACCCTTAAATAACGAAACGTGCGCTGTAGAAATAGCTAAATATATGCAACTACATTGTACTATAAAAAACATTCAATTTCATTAGTTTTAATAAATAATGCCCGCAACACAGTATATGTATCTCTTATAAATAAGTAACAAGAAAAAATAATTGTATTTGCAAGGCGATATTTTACAGATTTTTTAAGTAATTTGGACATATAGTTTTTGAGAAAATGTTAAAATAAAATAATTCGCTGCTCTGTTTGCGGCAAAGCTTAGATTCGACTCGCACAGGGGGCGCTTTTGCCGCCGACGACATCCTCTCAAGCAGCCACGTAGTACTTACTTCTTAGAATTATGTAAAATGATTGAATATATAAATTATTTCAATCTGTTGACAAATGCAGCATTATAAAAAAAATATAGATGGTATGCGGGCAAAACCGCGAATAGGCCGCTAGTTTAATAATAAAGCTGAAAATGGTTTATTCGTTCCAAAATTATATGGGATTGCGAATTTGCGTGTTTGGCCGAAGTAAGAACTTATTAAATTTAGTACGCACTTACACTCAAACGCATTACTTATTATGTTAATGTTTAGTAAATTAAATAGGTACTTACATATCAAACAGCGTAACAGTATGTATCTTGGGTATGATGTAAATTAAATCAGTTTCACGCTGTATCCCGCACATAGCATGGTAGGCAGAGGGAATCTAGTGTTAAGACACTCTGTTTCCCACTTTCCGCCAAGTTTTGGAGGCATTGCATGTTGAGTGGCGGAACTCAACGCGCTTTGCCTTGACTCAACGAACATTTAATTTCGAGATTCGGGTTCGAACCCACAACCAGTCGTATTTACATTCACACTTTTTCCCCTGAGCCACGACTGCCCTCATTTTTTTAGAATCATATAGTTAATTATTAGAAGTACCGGTAATTGGATCATACTGTTTTTTTTTTTATTTAAAATCAAAAGGATCACAAAACAGATTTACAATAAGTCTTAAATCTAAGGTATATCAGTTAGTTACAAAGTTAATAATTGTAGACCCAACATCAGTGATCACATGAACGATATACGATCAGAAACGCTGTGTAGATAACAGTGTGCAAGAAAATTAAAATAAACTATAAAATTTGAAATTTTATGCTATTGAGGGTTGGTATATAACATAAAGCCAATATTTTTACTTAGACAAGTTAGGAAATAAGAGGACCAGTCACCTGACCGCTCTACGGTAGTTAATTCCTTGGGTTCAGATTTGAAAGTATCTGCAGTCAAGTGACTGTGATTTGAATATTTTTATGTTTGTGATTCTCTATTATTCCTCTCATAAAGATACCAGCATGCAAGCCTAAAATATCTATGTCTTTAAAATTATATAATTCGAGCAGGCTGCGAATTGGTGCTCTAACACCAGCATTACTTCTACATATGGAAGTTCCAAAAAGTTTATGTTGACGAGTAGTTCAAATATGGGCTTTAACAGGTACTTGATAACATATTTTCCCAATTAAATCTATACATACAATCATATTTATTATGACATTTGTCTTAAAATAAGATAGTGCTGAGCTGGTGGATCGGGTGGATAAGAGCACTCTTCCATGAGTCTGGGACCGACTGAGTAAGAGTGCCGAAACAAACGCGTTAGCACCGGTGTCAGCTCAGGAGCACAGGAACGGAACACTAAGGGAGAGATGCCATCTGGCCCGCTCGACTTGTGGATGTCCAAAGAGGACAGAGCTCGCCTAACAGCTGTTTGGTTAAACTTAACCTCAGGCATTGAGCTCTGGCACCGCGGGATGGTCGGC
>DWMY01002332.1:0-12042 GCA_018249775.1 Heliconius hecalesia formosus
TTTGTTTTAAAGTGTGACTGTAAATGCGACAGGTTGTGGATTAAATTCCCACTCAAGGAAATCAAATATTTAATATTTTCATTTTCTTCACTCTGGTGTCAAGGCAAAGAGCGGTGTTGAACTCCGCATCTCAACATGCAATGCCTGGAGATTTCGGTGAAAAATGGGGAATGAAGTGTCTTAATACTAGGTTCTCCCTGCTGTGCGCGGGATCCAGCGTGAGGCTAAATAAAATACTGTAAACTTCTTTTAGCTATTACAGAAACAGACAAAGAAGTAGAATGTACAAAAAGAAATTTTTATACGTTTTCTAAATAAGTATAGAATGTACAAATATATACACAGATAAAATTCCAATACGTTGCGCTAACTGTCGTTCGAGTGAAATAATATGTTATCGTATATCCAGTTGAAGTATTCAGCTCATCTAAGCATTTCTGTTTTGTTGCAGCGTCGCGTATTCGATACGAGATCACGAGCGGGAACATAGGCGGCGCGTTCGCCGTCAAGAACATGACCGGCGCCATCTACGTGGCGGGTGCGCTCGACTATGAAACTAGGAAGCGGGTAAGCTACATCTCTAGCTCTGACTGAGCTCGTCTCATAGGATCGTATATAGATAAATCGACTTCAGAAATAGAGAAGCCATTGAAATTTGTTTTCAAAATTTTCAATTTTGTTAAAGAAATTTGAAACGAAAAAAAAAATAATTATAAGAAAAGCTTTTCTTTAAAGCAACGATTTTTACAGTTGTTCTAAAGCTTAATTAATTTCAAGTACTACGATAACATAAATTTAAGAATACTTGTACTTCTTTCCCATATTGAATATAAAGTAATTAAAATTTAATTTTAAAGTCTTACATACCGTAAAGATTTGCATACTCTCACCTTTATCTCTCTACCGGAGTGCTACGAAACATGAACATTTTCCAAACGATTTCATGAGATACTGTATCGTGGAGGCAACAAACACTGTCTTCTGTCGCAGCATTGAATACGGCCGAGCATACAAATATCATCGTGTGCTATGTACGTAGCATTCATATGATTGTTTCGTTCCGTAACATTTTTATACAGCCGCTCGTATCTAGCTTACCCTTTGACGTTACTAAAAAATATATCGTCATTTATATTGGTTATTATTATATTGTTTTTTTTCCACAAACCGCAGATGTATATATATATATATATATATATATATATATATATATATTTCAATGCTAGACACAGGTTTAAGCTTAATAATAGAATTTACTTTCCACTTTCATAATTTAATTAAATAAACATCATACAAAATGTAAGTAATAAAACGTTGTTGCGAATACTATAATAACTTCTGTCCGTTTATTTAAATGAATGATAGTAAATAGGCTTCAGTAAATCATAGCCTTTACACAGCAACGGCCTGTGGCATGACACTTTGGCCGGAGCTCGATACCATTATTTCAACAAAATGGACCAAGGGCGTAGGTCAGCCGCTTACAAATGACTATAGTCATAGTGCCACCGTTGGCACTTGTACAAAATTCTCAATACGTGTGAGTGCCATAACAACCTTTGTTTTTTGATAGCAAGAAATTAAAAAAAAATGCCGATTTTTTTTATATTTAAGTGGCAACAACAAGTTATTATAACTCTATCGTAAATAAATATACCATTTATAATGATTAATACCCTCATAAATATAACTGCATATCAACTACTTGAAATGGTGGAAACAACAGTTGGCAAGTAAGCCTCTGGAGATTCCGAGGATTTCCGGCTTTGCTATATTGTTGAAATATCATAGATCTTTGTTGCCTCCGAGAAGGATTCACCGAACTTTTCTCGAGATAAATAATTTAATCTTTAATTCTCATTTAAGCAAGTCGGCGTTGTATCCGCCGAAGGCTTGATCGGTATTAAATTTATAGATCTTGGCTAAAGTTGATGTTACAGTCACCTATTATACCCGTAGTCCTTGTGGGCTATGGCAGCGTGACGATGTTGATATGACGAGACCGAATATTCAACTCCTTTATTATATATTTCATTTGGTTATTTATACGCTACAAAACAATAGTGGAAAATAATTACAATTGTATTCGTAGCGAATAAATTTAGGACGCTGATGTAATGTGTTTACAAATGTTGTTTACGAACAATATTAAGTAATGTGCGATACCCCTACATCCTTATAAAATATTGTACTTATGCTGGATTGTTTAATGTACACTAGTATGAAGTATATTCACTTTTTACAACATTAAGTAAATATTTTGCAAAAATGTGGATTTTTGTTGTGAATAATAATATCTCGTTATTACTTGGGTGTCTAATATTATAAAAGAATTTACAATTACTATAAATTCACTGGTAAATTTATATACTTCATAGTAGTGAAAATACATATATTTTACACTTTAGTCTAGTTTAATTTTAAACTTTAGTAATTACAGTACATGTTCTACATGCACATATATTGAATAGCCCTTCAGGGCGTTTATAACTTATATTACGTACCCACTTAGTAAATACGAGCCAGAAGATATTTGATCAGATTTTGTATTATATATTCGGTCAATAATTAATCACCATCATTTTGTATAATTGAAAATTTTAGAAATTTATTATTATAAAATATAGTTACTTGTTGGTATTCAATGAAATCCAATTTATTTTAAAATGAACAAATTTCCAAATGGAAATAGCAATATTTTAAATTAGATAATGCGCCCGAAATGACTTCTGAAACAAACATCTCTTTTGCTTGAAAATAACGGAGTGACACCGACAGATGATGCCAATAACTTGCCCGGGTCGCAACCACAAATGCCGCCTCTCTTTTGTTAAAGGTTTTTAACAAAATCTCGACATTATAAGATTTTATCGTTTTATTTCACTTATATTTTTCCAGAAACAGGATATTTTGTATAAAATTGAAATATATGAATTTGCTGTTACTTAATGAACTTCACAAACTTCTAAGATCGTAATTTGCACTCTATTTTACTTTGTGTTAACTTTTTAAATTACTTCGTTCATTTTAATTATAATTACTTATCTTCAAAGTCAACGATTTCTTAATTACATTTGTATATATTATTGAAGTTTCAGAATATTAATATAATTGTTTGTCGCATATCAATGTATTGTATAAGATATTAATAGGTACTGAGTCTAATTTATTTATGTTCATTTGTGGCGAACGAAATAGTACGAGTTGAAGTTGGCAGCCTCGGACAATCTTAAGGAAAACTACACAACCGTGGTGATTCACGTGAAGGACGTGAACGATAATCCCCCAGTGTTCGAGAGACCCACATACCGAACCCAAATCACTGAAGAAGACGACCGCAATCTTCCCAAGCGAGTGCTACAGGTCCGCCCCAAGGCGATACAAAGGCCTTATTTGATTCTTTACCCGCAGTCACCGCTTTAGCTTCCAAAGGGAATAAGCATGGGGTGACATTCAACGATTTGTGATTGGATTTGTTATATTTGTTTCATTTGCATGGCATGGTTTCTTTTGTGTCATTATTTTGTAGTTTTCGTCTTAGTGCTAGTGTTAGTGTTTTGTTTTATTATTTTTTAATATTATTAATTATAATTTTTTATTTTTATTTAATTAAAGTTAATTTGAACATCCGATCATTATTTTATTTGGAAGTATTATTCAGGTAACAAACCTTCATAATCTGGCTTCCATTATATATATGATACATTTATTTGTAATTTATCAACTGTGAAGTTTTCAAATTAATATCCGCCTCATATTTTTTTAATTAATGAATCTTAAATCTATGTTAATATAAAGACATGTATGTATTGTATGAGTTAAATACAAACTGAAAGAAAATTTCCTGTGCATTTTCCAGTAGGTAGGTAGCTCGAATACAGTCATATAAAGTAACAAAAATAGCGTTTAATTATGGTTAAAAATAGCGTTAAATATATGAATACTTTGTAGCAAAGAAAGGTTATGTTTAAAAAGGTTATACTCTAAATCGACATTAAAGCAAAATTTATTGATTTTGAAAAATAAAACCGCACTCGAAACCGTATTCGCAAAATAGGTATTACATAGCACAATTGCTGTTGATAGTATTATAGCAGGTCTGTCTTAGCTCTTAAAAATTGGACATTGACTATTGTTAACCTGGGCCTACTTTATTAAAATCTACTTAAGATTATTATACTGTTAAAGGTATTCTAGTAAAGTTTTAGACGTATCGTCACAACTATTTAACTGATTAGTAATTTTATTTTTCTTTTAACAAGAAAATACAATATATAATAAATCATTATTTCTTTTATTTTTATTATCCTCTCATATTATGAATCAAATATTGTGTTCATCGAATTTAATTTATTGATTACAAAATAATTTTATTACGTTGTTTTTTAAGTTTCTTTATAGATAAATTAAAATATTTTTCAAATTAAATTCGTACAACCAGTTGTTTGCATGAGCATGATCTAACGCGTGCGTGTGCACAGTACGAGCTGACGCTGGTGGCCTCTGACGGCCGCAACGAGAACTCGACGCGCGTCGTCGTCCACGTACTCGATATCAACGACCTCCCGCCCCGTTTCACCCGCAGCGCCTACGTCACGCAGGCGCTCGAGGAAACCGGCCCCTACCCCCATTTCCTTATACAGGTTTTGTTTTGCTTTTTTTTTGTTTTGTTCATTATTTTATGATTATTTTTGTTATGTTCTTTTCAATATTACCTTTATTTTTTTTCTATACGGTGGCGGATAATTACGTTTGTTTATGTTTTCTAGTACCAATCATTTATTTATTTATTACGTTTTATTTATTACCCTCACTTCGCATCTACAACACACTAACACCGGATATTAAGTTTCTATGTAAAATTAATAAGATAGTATTTTTATTCCTACAGTAACAGGTAAGTAAAATTTATATAATTAGGAATTGTCTTAAGTTTGGGCTTGATTACAGTAAAAGATGCTTGCAGCCGATTTTTCGATGTTCTTTTTCGACATTTTATTGCACGTTTAATCGTATAGTAGTAGAATAGCGTGAGCTTTAATTTATTTTTGAAAGTAATTTATTTATAAGTAGTTCTTTACATCAGCACCTTAGGCCGTTCAAACTTGGCTTTTGTTCGTTGTGTTTACTTAATTTAATTAATCGTTCTTGCGAAGTCTTTACAGACACAAGACAAAGTAACGGATTGCGTTTAATATATTTTCAATCTAATTTACTTTGTATAGCACAACTTACAATCAATTTGTAACGCTTCGTTTCTGACAAGTTCATTTTAATAGTTAATGAATTCAGACCTGTATAATATTCTTTGTCAAAACTATTGAACAGCAATATTATCTAGCAGCAGTTATTATATATAGCAGCATTTCATTAAAAACATAAAAGATAAAAATGTGTCTTGGTTTTTTTTATAATTGATCTAAATTTGCAAATAATTCCAGTAATTACACAAACGTCGACCCTCTTCATTTCTTTATTGCCGTTCGGGAAAAATTGTTGGGGTCTATTTCTTTATCTTACGTTCAAAGTAAATTGTCATTTTAAAAAAAAACATATCATAACGAGATTTTATTCACGTTAATTAACAAAGTAATAAATAACATTCATAATTAATTAACAAAACATATATTTAATATCATAATTAGGTATTTCATAATTTTTGACAAATTCTTATTAAACTTTGTTTTACATTATTACAGAGAACATTTACTCTTCTTGCGCTACCTAAAATTTTCGCAACTCTTTGTATATTATTTTGAAACTTTTATTTTGGAATCGCCAAAAAGAATGAACTTTTCTTAGTTGTTTTGGAACACCCGCTGTCACACGCCGATATAAACAATCTTCCGGAATCACTGACTTCATAAGTTTGAGAAACTTTTGTAATGCGTAACGACTAACGACGTACCCAGTAAATTCTACCTTATATGTTTATATTTTTTATTTATTATATAGTTATTTACTATAGAATACTTATTATGAAAATCTGTATCTCACAAAACTAACAAGAAACGAAGTAATTAAATGGGACAATCATGCTAAAAGCAACTCATGATGAGGCTTTTGAATTTATCGTTCACAAACAGTTATTGCTTAAATATTTTCTTTTAAATATATATTTTAAATAATACATTGTCATGTAAACAATCGAACAATGGCCATGTTTCACTATTAAAGACAATACCTTGTTTATAATATTTTAGAAACTACTTACATTATGAAAATCAATAAACTTAATATATTCTTATTTACAATTTTCAAATATTCAACATCAAAAAAATATAAAATATTTATTTATTACAACTTAAAAATTTTCGTCATTATTACTTTTTTGATATTTCGAGCTTATTTGTTGTAAATGACGATAATGTTCCAATATTTTTATGTATATATTACAACTTATTAAGGTGTTTTTCTATGTAAATTAGGTAACGGCAACTGACGGCGATAAGGATAGACAACAGAACATTGTGTATTTCCTGACTGGTCAAGGTATTGATCCTGACAACCCTTCAAATAGTAAATTTGATATCAACAGAACTACTGGCGAAATATTTGTACTAAAGGTAACTATAAGAAATTTTAATAAAATTTTGTTCCAGTATAATATTTCACGTATTAATTTTAAATGTTATTTCAGCCCTTAGATCGTGATCAACCTAATGGTAGACCACAATGGAGATTTACTGTATTTGCGCAAGATGAAGGTGGTGAGGGACTAGTAGGCTATGCTGACGTTCAAGTTAATCTGAAAGATATCAATGATAACGCACCGATATTCCCACAAGGAGTATACTTTGGTAATGTAACAGAAAATGGAACAGCGGGTATGGTCGTCATGACCATGACAGCTATTGATTATGATGATCCTGCCGAAAGTAACAATGCAAAGTTATGGTATTCTATCGAGAAAAACGTAATTGAAGAGGAAACAGGATCTCCTATATTTGAAATCGAACCAGAAACTGGTGTTATTAAAACAGCTGTTTGTTGTTTAGATCGAGAACGAACTCCTGATTATTCCATACAAATAGTAGCATCAGATGGAGGGGGGTTAAAAGGAACAGGAACAGCATCAATAAGAGTAAAAGACATAAATGATATGCCTCCTCAATTCACCAAAGATGAATGGTTTACTGAAGTTGATGAAACTGACGGGACTAATTTACCTGAAATGCCAATCCTGACAGTGACTGTTCATGACGAAGATGAAACTAATAAATTTCAGTATAAAGTTATTGAAAACAGTGGTTACGGTGCTGACAAGTTCACTATGGTTAGAAATAATGATGGTACTGGTTCACTTAAAATTGTACAGCCTCTAGACTATGAAGACCAATTGCAAAGTAATGGTTTTAGGTTCAGAATACAAGTTAATGATAAAGGAGAAGATAATGATAATGATAAATATCATGTAGCTTACTCATGGGTACTAGTTAAATTAAGGGATATAAATGACAATAAACCACAGTTCGAAAGAGCCAATATAGAAGTTTCTGTATATGAAAACGCAGAAGTAGGTAAAAGTCTTGAAACGTTTAAAGCTACTGATCCTGATCAAGGTGGTAAGAGTAAAGTTTCGTATGCTATCGATAGATCATCAGATAGGAAACGACAGTTCTCAATAAATCAAGAAGGAACTGTAAGCATTCAAAGATCATTGGATAGAGAGGACACACCTAGACATCAAGTAAAAATATTAGCTATTGACGATGGAGCTCCTCCTCGAACAGCAACGGCTACGCTGACGGTAATTGTTCAAGATATTAATGACAACGCTCCAACTTTCCTTAAAGATTATAGACCCGTACTCACTGAACATATTACGCCAAAAAAAGTAGCTGAAATACTAGCTACAGATGATGATGATAGATCGAAGAGCAATGGTCCTCCATTCCAATTCAGGTTAGACCCAGGTGCTGACGATATAATAAGGGCATCATTTAAAGTAGAGCAAGACCAAAAAGGTGCTAATGGAGATGGTATGGCTATTGTTTCATCCCTAAGATCGTTTGACAGAGAACAGCAAAAAGAATATCTTATTCCAATAATAATTAAAGATCACGGTAATCCCGCAATGACTGGTACAAGTACGCTAACCGTAGTAATTGGAGATGTAAATGATAATAAAATGCAACCAGGATCTAAAGAAATTCTTGTTTATAACTATCAAGGACAAGCGCCAGATACAGAGATCGGAAGAGTGTATGTTTATGATTTAGATGATTGGGATTTACCAGATAAAAAATTCTTCTGGGAAAGTTCAGAACATCCAAACTTTACCCTAAATGAAGAAACGGGTATGATACAAATGCGACATAAAACTAGAGAAGGTAGATATCATTTGAAATTTAAAGTATATGATAGAAAGCATACACAAACTGATGTCCCTGCTAATGTTACTGTATATGTTAAAGAAATATCTCACGAAGCCCTCATAAATTCAGGATCTATTCGAATATCGGGAATATCAGATGAAGATTTTATCCGAGTTTGGAATTACAAAACGTTGAGCGTCTCTAGAAGTAAATTAGATATATTTAAAGATAAACTCGCTGACTTACTCAATACTGAACGTGAAAATATTGATATATTTAGCGTTCAGTTAAGAAAGAAGCACCCACCTGTAACTGATATTCGTTTCTCAGCACATGGAGCTCATTACTATAAGCCAATTCGGTTAAATGGTATTGTTCTTATGCACAGAGAAGAAATTGAAAGAGCTGTCGGAATTAATATAACTATGGTTGGTATTGACGAATGTCTCTACGAAAATCAAATGTGTGAAGGTTCATGCACAAACGTCTTGGATATTAGTAATTTACCATACATGGTCAATGCTAATAAAACTGCTCTTGTTGGAGTGAGAGTTGATGTTATTGCCGAATGTACATGTGGAGCTAGAAACTTTACTCAAGCAGAAACTTGCCGGAATTCGCCTTGTTATAATGGTGGAAGATGTATTGAAGGCAAATATGGCTTAACTTGTTCCTGTCCACCTGGGTACACAGGGCCACGTTGTCAACAAACATCAAGAAGCTTTAGAGGCACTGGATGGGCGTGGTATCCTTCACTTGAAATGTGTGATAGCTCTCATCTCAGTTTTGAATTTATAACTAGAAAATCAGAAGGAGTTTTACTCTATAATGGACCTATAGTACCACCAGAACCAGAAGAAATCGTGGTTTCTGATTTCATATCGGTAGAATTGGAAAGAGGAAATCCAAGATTATTAATTGATTTTGGATCAGGTACACTTGAACTTCGCGTGAAAACAAAAAAATCCTTGGATGATGGAGAATGGCATCGTATTGACATATTTTGGGACACTGAAAATGTTAGAATGATTGTTGATTACTGTAAGTCAGCCGATATTCAAGAAATGGAAGATGGTACTCCACCAGAATTTGATGACTCCACTTGTCAAGCAACTGGTACTATACCACCATTTAATGAATACTTAAATGTCAATGCACCTTTACAAATTGGTGGATTATATATAGAACACTTTGATCCTACGCATTACCATTGGCAATACATGCCTATTGGGAAAGGTTTTGACGGTTGCATTAGAAATTTAATACATAATAGTAAGTTATATGACTTAGCCCATCCTGGCTTATCACGTAATTCAGTGGCTGGATGTCCACAAACAGAAGAAATCTGTAACCAAGCAGATACAACATCAAGATGTTGGGAACATGGCACATGTGTCGGCAGCTTTTCTGAAGCTAGGTGTCAGTGTCAACCAGGATGGACTGGTCCGTCTTGCAATTTGCCAACTACACCTACTAGTTTCAGACCTCAAAGCTACGTTAAATTTGCGTTAAGCTTTGAACCGGATAGATTTAGTACTCAAATACAATTACGATTCAGGACTCGTGAGCCACATGGGGAACTTTTTAGAGTTAGCGATCAACATAATCGTGAATATGGAATATTGGAAGTAAAAGATTCACGTTTACATTTCCGCTATAATTTAAATTCCTTACGAACTGAGGAACGCGATGTCTGGTTGAATTCTGTAGCAGTTGATGATGGTCAATGGCACATCGCTCGAGTTAGCAGATATGGAAGTACAGCTACGTTGGAAATCGATGGCGGTGAAGGAAGAAGATATAACGAGACGTTTAGATTCGAAGGGCATCAATGGCTTTTAGTTGACAAACAAGAAGGTGTGTACGCGGGTGGCAAAGCTGAATATACTGGTGTAAGAACATTTGAAGTATACGCTGATTTTCAGAAAGGTTGTTTAGACGATATAAGATTAGAAGGAAAGCATTTGCCCCTACCTCCAGCAATGAATGGCACACAATGGGGCCAGGCTACTATGGCCAGGAATTTAGACCGAAATTGTCCGTCTAATAGTCCTTGCATAAACGTTCACTGTAATGAGCCATTTGAGTGTGTCGACCTCTGGAACGAATACGAATGCACGTGAGTACCTACTCTATATACTGTTTACATTAAACATCAAACAAAAAGAATTAACTATACTGTTAAAAAAATATAATACTTGTATATTTAAAAGTATTTTGATTCTTTTATTATAAAATTATTAACAGCTACGTATTAACGTAATGATTTTCCCAATTGATGTTTCCATAATTTAAAAATATATTTTACATTAATAATTTTTATTGATAATTTAGGCGCGCACTGAGTTTCCTTTTATACATATTTTTATTTTCTATAACGTTTTCGGTATATCTTTTATAATATCTTTCTATAACTTCTTCGCTTTTATATATCGCATATATGTACATATAATTCAAATATACATGCATATAATATTAACAATTTATTATTATGTACTTACATACATTTATAGCATTATACTTAACATATAATTTATAATAATATATAATGTTTACTCGTGTGTAGTGTATTAACATATTGTCGTATCTAGTTGCGGTGAGGGTTTGGTATTGTCTGCGGACGGCAAGGGTTGCGTAGACAAGAACGAGTGTCTCTACTTCCCGTGTCGCAACGGCGGATCATGCGTCAACCGGGAGCCGGGCTATCGCTGCCATTGTCCCGAGGGTTTCTGGGGCGAGAACTGCGAACTCGTTCAGGAAGGACGCACGCTCAAACTCAGCATGGGCGCCCTCGCGGCCATCCTCGTCTGCCTCCTTATTATCATGAGTGAGCAATATTCAAAGCGGATTGGCGAATCTGTGGCATGCGTGTCTTGTATAGATAGACGTCTCTTTCATCTCATCCATTACTCATTTTCATATTGAAAACAGAACTCGCACGCATTAGCTAAGTTCGCCACTCCTGGTCTAGCATCCCGCGTCTCACTTCACCCTCTCGCACTCCTCACTGTCGTACATACCTAGTGCATGCCCACACGCCCCGCGGAGGCTCAGTGCGCGCGGCTGGCGGCGGTCGCGAGGTACAGCGCACGTTGTGCAGGTGTCCGGGCGGGTGGGCGCGCGCCGGCGGCTCGTGCGCCAACGTGGACGAGTGCGCGCACGGGCCGTGCCTGCACGGCGGCACGTGCGTGGACCGCGAGCCGGCGCGCCGCTACGATTGCCTTTGCCCCTCCGGCTACACCGGGCACGACTGCGAGCTGGAGCTCCTCGCCTCCGGGATCATCATGCCCTCCAGAGATTTCATTATAGCTATCATTGTCTGTTTGTTTTTGCTTTTAGGTGAGCACCTTTATTGTTTTGCATGTTTCGTATCCCCCTCGTGTAAATAAGTGTTCAATGTTCACCAATATTTTTACAAATACATTTATGTAGTAAGTCATTATTTGTATATCAACTTTTGAAACATATAGAATCATTTAGTATACTAGTGAATAGTATTAGAGTAAATTTTGTGGTCTAGAAACCATTAATTCTATAAGTCTAGTGATGGCCATATATGAATTGATAAAATAGACGTTCTAAAAGCTCTATCCGTGTTCTGGTGCATAAAGTGTAATTGATCAAATCGTTATAGACAACCTCGTGAGCGTGCTTTTGTCCATAAACTTTGTATGCATATGTATATAAACAAATCTGTGGTAAATTTTACTTACAATATATTTGA
>DWMY01002333.1:0-12040 GCA_018249775.1 Heliconius hecalesia formosus
CGCGGCGTTGAGTTCTGCCACTCAACACGCAATGCCTCCAAAATTCGGCAGAAAGTGGGGAACGGAGTGTCTTAACACTAGGTTCCCTCTGCCTACCCTGCCGTGTGCGGGATACAGCGTGAAGCTATTTTTTTTTTTTATGTAATTGTTAATGTAACAGGATCTTGATAGTAGCCTTTTCTTTAAGTGAAATTAAAATACCATCGTGGCGCAGAGGCTTAAGGGTGTGACTGTAACGCGACGGTTGAGGGTTCGAGTCCCAATTGGGAGAATTAATTATTATTTATTAATATTTTCATTTCTTCTTTCTGGCACCAAGGCGAAAGCCCGGCGTGAGTTCCGCCACTCAACGCCTCGTAAAATTCAGCGGAAATTGGACAATAGCGTATCCTAACACACTAGGTTGCTTCTGTCTACCCTACTATATGCGGGATGAAGCGTAAAGCTGAAATTAAATATATATTAAAAGTTAAATATTGATATAGAATTGATTCTATCTATTACTTAACACATTTTAAGTCGATCGATAAATTACAAGTAAAATCCAATTAAATAAGCCAAATTTAAAAGAAAGCCAGATCCTTGAAACTTGGCTTCAGTTATGTAAGACTATATTTTTAGTCTAAAAATATTTGTCTTATCGCGTGGTGTTGAGTTGCCCCCACTTAACATGCAATATTTCGAAAATTTATTGATGAATGGGTAACGGAGTGTTTTAAAAAGCTTCCCTGCTATTTACAGAATACAGTGAGAAACTGAAAAATCTTATCTTTTTTTATTCTTACGTATAATGTGATACTGTACTTTACTCTACAATTTGAAAAGTCTTTAAGCTCTGTAAAAGCCTCCTTATTTCTTTTTTTCTTCGTATATTTTTGATCTCGATACTATAAAATAAACAGACCATATACTCGAACAAACTTTACATACGCTCCACATTTTAAATTTCAAAATAGACAATGTTTCATTCAAATACAAGGGGAAAGCTTGTAGCTTTATTTCAAGTCAGAAGTTAATACTGCCTACATTTTAAGCAAGTATAGTTACATTGAATTTTATTATATATTTTATTTACAATAAAAATTGTTTCCGTTTTTTATTTAGTTTTATACAAATAAACATTTATGCTTTACAATTGAGTTAGTTTATATGAAATCATACAAAGAATAGTGTATTTTCATATATTTTTTCGTTTATCAAAATTTTAGATAAACGAAAAAATATTTAGTTTGCAAAATAACTAAATCGTGTAAATCTGTTCAACGCATTTTGACTAAAATTCTCGTCGGATATCCGGGATCCGTGCGGTTCAATGAACATAAACGTTATATGGAGACACACGACTCATTCCTTTCACCAATTCTATCTCACCTCACTAATGTCTGACGTTGGTTTTAATATATTTTCCATTGCAGTTTTATGTGAAATAATCTTTGTATTCCAAATTAGTTTCACTCTGTGTCCCACACACAAGAGGGTCGGCAGAGGGAACCTAGTGTTAAGACATTCCGTTCCCCAGTTTTCGCCGAATTCTGGGGGTATTGCGTATTGAGCGGCGGGACTCATATCGCCACCAGAGTGAAGCTCGAACCTCGTGTGGGAATTGAACCCGCAACTTGTCGCGTTCACAGTTCGCTTGCTCTCCTGCCTAAAATAGTTTTTAATTTTCTTTGTAATTACCTATTCTACTCATGAATATTGTTACGTGGAAATTTTCGAAATATGTATTATAATGATATTACACATTGTAGCAATACAATAACATATTATATTCTCTTTATGTCAATTTTCACATACCATAAAAATATTTGGCAACGATTGTAGCGAAAGGATTATGTGAGAATGTAATGAATATTTCATTTATGGATATGGATCAGAATTCAAATTGAAATTAGTATCCTTTTTTTTTTAGGGTTCCGTTTTGTGCATCGTTTTTGCTGCATTTTGTACGAAGTTCGCCGCGTAATAAAAATCTACAGGGTACTTTCCATGTACCTAGTTTTGAAATTTGGCATATAAATAGAACTTGCGGCGTTGAGTTCCGGCACTCAACATGCAATGCCTCCAGAAATTGGCGGAAAGTGGGGAACGGATTGTCTTAACACTAGGTTCCCTCTGCCTACTCTACTGCGTGCGGGATAAAGCTGAGCTAAAAAAAATAGAACTTACAATATAAATAAAGGGAAATATCCGAAAAGTGTAATTTTTTAGGTTTATATGCTTATATGCAGGCAATTTTATATGGAAGGAGATATTTCCGCAAATTTTGAAAACATTGTGAAAATGTTTTGAACTGCCTACAACATGTTGATATATGAACTAGTTTAATTCAGTTTTTTCTTAGGAATCCAGACGTATCCATACAGTACAGTCAAGAACGCCTGTTTCGTAAATAACTTATATATTTCTGTAATTATTTATTTATTATTTTTTAAAGTAGAACAATCTATAAATAAATAAATATTTATAAATAAACAAATCCATAAAAATGTGGGTGATTCAGAAATCTATTTTATTAAACTTTTGAAACTTTGAAATTGACGTCAACATTAGGACGACGGTATACGACGATATCGAAAATAGAACGTTGAGAAGTCTATGAGGGAGCATAAGTTTTGAACAAATTCAGCTAGTTTTGGAAATGATCTGAACAACTTTTAACACAAATCTTTAATATAGTGTCGAATTTTACTAGGGCAAGAGTATGATTTCCGGGGCGCCGAGATTTGAAACTACTTTTAAGTTCTACACGTCAAAATAAAGTGAAAATGAAGAATAAAAAAAATCGATATCTCGCTTCGTTTGCGAGATATCGATTATCGAAAAACTAAAAAAATATTTATTTCTTGCAAATATTTTAGAATATATTTGTTTTTTGCAAAAATAGCAAGAGGTATTTCCCTTTGAAATTGAATTTTCTATAAAGAACATTATATAAAAAAAACTAAATTTCTATTTATTAAGACACTTTTTTATTTATTGTCACAAATGTTCTTTATCCTTTTTTTATTTTTTTATTTTTATAATACAATATTATATTACGCGACTCTTTTAGCGTTATTCAGATGCACCATGCATAAAATAAAATAAAAGAAATAAATAAAATTATTTTTGTCCAACTATATATATTTAATATGTTTTAGCAAATTCGAAATATAACAATTATTAAAATATAATTTTTACCTGCGAATTTTTTGCAAAAAATGTGACAAAAAGAAGATTTTTCTTTGAAGATTTTTTCCCGATTTTTGCACACATTCGGGAAAAATCTTCAAAGAAAAATGTAAGATAAGGAAAAAGCCAGAACTTGTTAAACAGGAACTCTTAAGAAACATCGATAAGATTTATATTTCATCTTACTTCGCTAGTAAATACGGAGTTAGAAGTTTCGAGCAATCGATCTAATAATTGCTATTTGTACAAAGCATAACTTTTCTGACTTTGAAATTATGGTTTTCTGCTTCAACATTTTGTGATGGATTGCATTTTATCCATATTCTTTTACATGGTTTCCTAATATTTCTTTATGCAATAAATCAAAAACTTTTTTAAGATCATGATGTAGTTTTACTTTTATTTTTTTATAAATCGTCAAGCGCACATTATACCTATGTAGAGTAGGCAGAAATGTCCAAATACAGCATATTATCATAAAGTTTATAATCTACTTAGCAAATTGGATAAATATGAAAAAAAAAATTAAACAAATAACACTAAAAAATCATAAAAAAATTGCGATATCTGGTAAGTTTTATCGACACATTTCTTTTAATACAATCGAGGTATGAATAAAGTAATAAAGGCTAGAAAACTTAAAAAAAAATAATAGAGGGAACCTAGTGTTAAGACACTCCGTTCCCCACTTTCCTCCGAGTTCTGGAGGCGTTGCGTATTGAGTGGTGGAACTCGAAGAAACAAAAATATAAATGTAAATAAATATTTCACTTCCTCGAATGGAAATCGAACCCACAACCAATCGATTTTACAGCTACACTTTGTGCCTCTGCGCCACGACTGGCCTCAAGCTGGCTGGAAAACTTAAACCATTATACGCAATGATACCTCGGCATTCCTATAGACAAGTCAATAATTTTATACTTTTATAGATATTAAACTCCTATTCCGAGTTTCTACAGCAATTTGGCGAGCATCCATAAAATATATTACAGCACCAAACTTTCTACGCTGCATTGATTTAGAATGACTATTATATCACGACGAGGCCACTCGTGGTGCAGGAGCACAAATATGTGACTGTAAACGCTGGTTGTGGGTTCGATCCCCTCTCGAGCAAACTAAATACTTATTTAAATTAATATTTTCGTTTCTTCGCTCTGGTGTAGATGCATATGATGGTGTTGAATTTGTGCGGGAACACACTGTGAAGCTGATTTGATTTTATTATATCATAGCATTTTCAGTTTTAAATGTCTTTTTGAATTTGTAATAATGTATTTCTACGTATTTACTTATTATTATTTTTATATTATTGACTAAATAAATAGAAAAAGCCATCGTGGTACAGTAGGATATTTTTGACTGTAAATAAAAAGGTTATTTGATTCGATCTCTACTCGGAGGAATTTATTTTCATTTTTTTATTCAAGCAAGTTAAGGTGGCCTTGAGACAGAAACACCAGAGCGAAGAAATGGAAATATAAATTTAAGTAAATTATATTTAATCTCCTCGAATGGGGATCGAACCCACAACCAGTCGGTTTTACAGTCACACTTTGTGCCACTGCGCCGCGACTGGCCTTCTTACAGAATTTCTAAGATGTTTGTTTTTATTTCACTTCACACTGTATCCCATATGTAGCAGGATAGGCAGAGGGAGCTTAGTGTTAAAAGACTCCACTCTCCACTTTTCGCCGAGTTCTTGTGGAATCGCGTCTTGAATGGCGAAATTCAACGCCGGGCTTTGCTTCGTTTTTCCTCGTGAAATGTTTGTGGGTGAAACGCTGAAAACTAACTATCTTAATACTAGATTTACATAAAAAAGATACTAAATTAGCATTGGACAGTACTAAATTAGATAAAGTGTAGAGATTCAAGACTCACTCACATAAATAAATATGTATATAAATAAAAAAATCAAACAAGAATTATTGTCTGTATAACAAATACATTTTATTTAAAGCGGTTAATCACAAATAGGTACGTTAATTTTATTTACGTGACGTACGAGTATGTTTAAAAATTTTTGATGCGATTTCTTAATGAGTATTAATTCCATACATCAAAAAATAAAAACGGAGCCCTTATACACTTTTTTTTTCGTCTGTTAATATAATCTATCTCGATGACGCAATTAATTAATCGAATTTTAAACACAATGCCGCAAAACTGATGCATAAACGCTCGTATTTTTTGATTACGTTGACTTAGAACTTAGATTTTTCCTGTGCTGCAAGAGACCATTTGATATCTGAATCCTAAAAATATAACTTTTTTTGATTATTTTATACATCCGGAAATTGAAATACCAAAATAAATAAATAAATAAAACTGAACCAAAATCGGCTCATTCGTTTAGGAGTTACGATGCCGCAGTCAGAAAGGTACACACATACGTACAGAGGCACGTGTAATAATTTTATACTTATTAGTTTTAATATTCACAATAATTTATTATAAAAATGTAAATCAACCTCTTTGTTTAATAAAACGATGTTTTTTAAAAAGAAGTAATATAGAACTGTCACCAGAGAACATTTATAAAATTACGCTTTATATGGTCGGAAAATTATAATAACTATATAATAATATTATATAATAATTAGATATACTTTTAGACTTGGAGCGGAAGAATAAAGAGCATCTCTAGAATAACATATTGTATTAGAATTTAAGATGGACATTGTACAAGCTTAATAGTATTTAACTCTGGTAGAAATATAAGTTCTGTAAAAGCCTCGAGGTGTTTGATTTCTTTACACACGTTAACCTTATAAAATCCTATCTTCTATTTTCATCGTATATTATATTTTTCGTATATTATATTTTTTCTAATTAAGATTTTTATAATTAGCCTTCATTTCTAATTATAGTGATATCAAAGGAAACGTAGACACTGATAACGGTTATTCAAGGTCGCTTGAAGGATAAATTATATTTATTATATCTTAGACCAGAGAAAAAAGAAAAGCAAACGATGCTAGATTTTTATAGATCAATACGTTAACTATTAATTAATTATCAAGAGACTTTTTCATATATTTTTTTTTCTATGTTATGTTGTATACTTAGTCACAAATCAATAGTGTTAACTTGATATATTTACCGATGATAATATACTGTATTTTAATTATCTGTAGTATGCCATAGCAAGTATGTTATGGCAACATTGTTCTTTAATAGGCGGCCATATTTTAACTAAAATTGTATCAAAGGCAGTAGATATTTCTTTTGAGGTAATTTGCTATATTGGGCTGGAGCAGTGAAGGCGAGTGTTTGAATAAGAAAACGGGCCCATTAAGCCTACTCCTGTGGTCGCAAGTCCCAGGCACTGCTACAAGCTCATCAGTATTTGTGTATTTTGTTATTTAAATGTAATTTAATAAAATAATTTATACGAACTGCAGTATGCTTCACATCATCCAATACAGAAGACAACAATAGAATGAATAGAATTTCTGTCATTAGATACATATATTAGGTAGGTTGTGTTGTTTTACATATCATCCAACATTTTGTTGTTTTGGATATTTTGGATTAGAACCTATTTTTATTATATTTCAACTAATTGCGGTAAGAACTGAGGTCGTAAACCATATTTCAGCTCAGTCGGACACTGGAGAGTGGGTCAAATTGAAATTGCAAGATTTCATTGGAACTAACATACTACCACGGTAAGTTTAATCAAAGAAAAACCATTCTACTGATTTGAATCAGCCTCACGCTGTATCCCGCACACAACAGAGAGGGCAGATTCCCTCTGTTCGCTCCCTAGTGTTAAGACACTTTGTTTTCCACTTTCCGTCGAATTTTGGAGGCATTGCGTGTAGAGTGGTGGAACTCAACACCGCGCTTTGCTTTGTCACCAGAACGAGGATATAAAAATATTACACATTTTATTGCCCCGAGTGGGAATCGAACCTATATCCGTCGCGTATACAGACGCACGCTTGTGCCCCTGCGGCACGGCGGCTTCTACCTAAAGATTACTATTAAATAAGGAAATGAGATAAATTAATAATACATGCCTTTTCAAAAGAAAAAGAATATCTCTCGACCTCGGCGATTTGATTTGATACCCCAAAAAGATTAATCTTACATATAATTGGATTTCTTAGAATCGGCTAAATCACTGTTTATTTGACTCGAAACCACAACCAGTCTTTACACGCTTATGCTCCTGCTCCATGACTCCACCATGATCCTGTTATGTGCGTGATAAAGCGTGAAGTTGAACGGTTAATTACAAACTGTTACTAGTTACGTTAGTCATAAACTCATAAATGATAAATATTAGCTGTTAATTACCTTCTTTATTTATTCGTATATAAAAATCAAATACACTACTTATTTTCATGAGTATGTGAACGTGAACATACAAAAATATTATTCCAAATATCAGCTACGCGCTGAACCTCTTGACGCTGACACTCCGTTCCAGACTTTCTGCCGAATTTTGGGGGCATTGCGTGTTGAGAGGCGGAACTCAACTCCTCACTTTGAATCTATATTAGTTTACATATATAATAAGTTCAATATACAAAATATATATATTTTTAATTATACAAGCAATGTCACAAAATCTCTTTAGTCATTGTTAATTTGATTCCCTTTTTCGGTTGCTTGGGAATCCAACCAAAATAATTGTTTGTCTTCTCGTTTCATAATTTTCGCAATAATATGGAATTTCAATTTAGGGGAAATCCAATATTCTCCTTAATTCGTATAAAGTTTTTGGGTATAATTTGCGAATCTTGACGGTCGCAGAAGCCACATTGCGCTGCTCTGCCATAATTAATTTTATTTTTGATTCATAAAATTTCTTATAAGATTCATAAAATTTCTTATAAGTATTCTTACAAGTATTAATATACTTTACTTTACATCAATACCTCTTTACAACATAGCTCTTTTGAACATCAACAATAACCTGGTAAAGGGGAATTCCCACTCTCTATATTGTCACCGGCCCAAGATGGACATCAAATATTGCTATAAAAATGGAGTGTTTTATGATCTTTTAAGTGACGCTACTATTATAAAAATGTAAAAAAAAATTAAGTTAATTTTCTCTATATAAAAAAGTCAACCAAGTAGAAGATAGTTGTTTTTTTTCTTCTTTTTAGTACTCGATTATTGGTAAGGACGGGTTCTCTTAATATGTTTTTATCTAAAAAAATGTACCCTACATTTGATATTTTAAAAGTTTTTATTTAATTTATTTTTGTATACAATGAGCAAATCACCTAAAAATGCCACAGGATATTTGATTTATAGCTTGCCTGATCTACATACCCAAGCACAGTCATGGTATTTGCAATGTTATGCACCTGCAGTGCATTTTCTTATTATCTTATGAAACGATGATGAAAATTTAATTTTCGCTCTTCTAGCATAATTATTCATATTTTTATGTAAATAATTTAGTTACGGCTTATATAACCAGAACCAGGGCTTGTACACCAGATACAACTTCCCAGCCCGCTCGTCGATTGTAAGCCGAGGTTCGAGCCCCGCAGGGGGCGCCCTTACAGTCGTCGACCCCTCTCAAGCAGCCAGGTAGTGCTTGCAATTCTTCTGGGACAGAGTACCCTCTTCCCTACCCACCCGGTGTCGCTGTAAAAGCCAATAGGGCTAACAGCATTTACCTCAAGTTCGAAAAAAAAAAAAAAGATACAACTTAATAATGAAACCTTAAAAAATATGTTAAATTATTACAAATTAAATAACAACAGTAAAACAGATTCAATATATAAAAAAATAGCTTCATGCTGTATCCCGCACACAGCAGACACATTCCGTTGAGACTTTCTGTACCTGTATATAGAAATTACTTCATATCTCTGCAACAGATCAAAAAATGGGTCATTTTTGATGTCGCTATCGGCTCTCGATAAGAAGCAAGGTTAGATTATATCTTGACACAATATTATTATCGGTAAATAAATGAAACATTAGTAAGCAAGGCCAGTCGTAGTGCAGCAGCACGAGGTGTGACTGTAAAACCGACTGGTTGTAGGTTCGATCCCCACTCAAGGAGATGAAATATTTACTTAAATTTATATTTCCATTTCTTCGCTCTGGTGTCTAGGTTAAGCGCGGCTTTGAGTTCTGCCACTCAACACACAATGCCTCCAGAATTCGGCAGAAAGTGGAGAACGGAGTGTCTTAACACTGGGTTCCCTCTGCGTACCATGCTGTGTGCGGGATACAGCATGAAGCTGATTTATTTATTTTTATATATTAGTAAGCAATAGTGAAAGAAAATGTACGAGTACGTTTCTTTCGTATAGCAATAAAATGGGAAGGAAACTATTTGTCATGTTTTTAATCCTGTTTAAATCGATGTTTATTTTAATAGTAAAATACACTTTTTACAATCGTTAGAGACATATTATAACTATTTATTTTATAAATACATTAGCAAAAAAAAAATCTTAATATTAATGTTGAGTGATTATTCCATAGTCTCATTATTTTTAACTTAAATAATAAAAAAAAATCAAATCAGCTTAACACTGTATCCCGCACACAGCAAAGAAGGCAGACGGAACCTAGTGTTAAGACACTCCGTTCACCACTTTCCGCTGAGTTCTAAGGGTTTTGCGTGTTGAGTGGCGGAACTCAACGCCGCGCTTTGCCTTGATACCAGAGTGAAGAAATAAAAAAATAAATGTAAATAAATATTTCATTTCCTCGGGTGGGGGTCGAATATACAATCAGTCGAGTTTACAGCCACACTTTGTGCCCCTGCGCCACGACCGGCCTCAACTTAAATAGGTAATAAGAATTGGTGTTATCTTAATGAACCATATAGATTAATATAATTCACAATCACTCTACTGGGTAAACGTGCAAGTATCAAAACCTGCGATACAAAAATAAATAAATGAAACGAAGAAGCTTACAAACTTTAAATTTGAATCAACTACCATCACAGCTACAACTAGAACGAACTACTAATCACCACCACTGCGTTACAAGGGCATCTTATCGTTTTATAGTAGCTACGTACATTATATTAACCTACTTAGCAGTATATTATTGTTGATTGTAATGTATACTAAAGCTTAATTAATTTGCTTATTGGTGACATCTGTTCGCAGAATACAACATGAACTACATACAATCTCATTATGAAATTTACTGTGAAGTTTAGATCGTATTACATTACTTTAAGGCTTATATTATATTGAAAAAGAAAAGCTAGACATAATGCGAGATCTAGATGTGAAATTTGTACAAAGAGGTTTTAATAGGTCTATTTCTAAAGATCGGCTTAAATTAAATAAAATTATATTATATTTTTTTAAAAACGCAATGTATGCTTAAGTTTGCCTTTTACAAGTGCAAATGAGTATAATTATGAGTTTTAGTTACCGATGACTTACAATTCGGAGCCCTCGGTCGATCGGACTCTTCCAGTCCGACTGTGCTAGTCGTTTTAACAGTTTTTTTTAAATATATCAAGGATTAAAGAAAGCAAAAAAAAAGTAATGGTTTAAATTTCAATCAACATAATCAAAAGCCACTGCCGTTTATGCTTCGTACATTGTATTGTTTGTCGCGTAGTCAAAACCAACAGAGTACCTCTCGTTGACCGAATTGCAGTTATTTAGTAAAAGTGTTAACTTATTTAACTTTGCCATATGTTAATAGCAAATGATATGAGTAACTAAGTGCTTTTTGCATACGTCCATATGGGGATCATTGTTCCCCTTATAAAAATAAAAGTTAAATCAATTTGAAAACTTTAAAATATATTACAATATTTTTTCATATTCCTTTGAGGCCGTCATGGCGACAGTTGTGGGTTCGATCCCCACTTGAGGGAATAAATGATTATTTACTAATATTCTCATTTCTTCGCTTTGGAATGAAGGCAAAAGGAACTCTGCGTTGAATTCCGCCGCTCAACACGAAATGACTCGAAATATTCGGCGTAAAGTGGAGAACAGAGTGTCTTAACATTATGTTTCCTCTACTTACTCTGCAATAGGCTGACACAGCGTGAAGATGATAAAAAAATGTATATATATAATTCCTCTTCATACGTTTAATAAACTAGATACATGTCGAAGATCAAAGATATTTTATTAATAGCTTTAATCAATCCCAGCTTTTGATGAAGACTGCCGTGATATCGCGAGTTGTAATTAAAATTAGTTATACAAACACTATATCACTCGAGATTACATTAAGCCTTGTTGAGTTTCCTAGTGGTTGAAAATGTTAGATAGTTTCTACCTAGATATATCTATCTAATTTAGATTATGCTTCAATTTCATTATAATTATAACATTATTAATAATTTACGTTAGTATTTTTTTTTCGATCTTCGTTGACAACAAAATTTTTAACAACCATGTCAAATTAAAATTTTTGACAACTTATAACTTTCCAAAAATTCTTAAAAAATATATATAAAATGTTAGCGTACTCGTGTAAAAGAGGGTAGATTTAGGTGGAAAATAACTATAAAAGCAGTGGAATTGTGTCAATCGGGGGCACTCGCTTGTAAGTGACGGCCCCTATTGGAAGTAAACTAGTGTGAAGTATTGTTAGTAGGTGATACATATTGTAACTGATATCCCAAACACTTTTGGAATTATTATTTAATAAATAATGCCTTGGCTCGTAATGTGTCTAGTGGTTAGAACCGTTTATAGTTGTGATCGTGAAGAACCCAAAATCTTTTAGAGATTCAGAGGTAACAGTATTAAGAATTTTATATTGTGCCATTAGAAGGTATCGCTTTAATAAGATATTAGCCATCAGAAGTTGTTCTTGTGTCAGTTATGTAGATAACTGGAAACTCGACAATATGACATTGTCATAACTCGAAGCTCGTCCGAAGATAAGC
>DWMY01002334.1:0-12036 GCA_018249775.1 Heliconius hecalesia formosus
ATTTAATTGTTTTGATAATAAATTTACTGCAAAATTGTTTTTGGAATGAACATATTAAACTTAATATTCGTAAAACAAAACAATATAAAGCCAGTCGTGGCACAGGGGCACAAAGTGTGACTGGAAATGCGACTGGTTGTGAGTTTGATCCCCACTCGAGGAAATGAAATATTTATTTAAATTTATATTTCCATTTATTCACTCTGGTGTCGAGGCAAAGCGCGGCGTTGAGTTCCGCCACTCAGTATGCAATGCTTCCAGAATTCGGCGGAAAGTTGGTAATAGTGTCTTAACACTAAATTCCCTCTGCCTACACTGCGGTGTGCGGAATACAGCGTGAATGTGATTTGATTTTAATTTTTTTACAAAACAATATTAAATAAAAAAAAACATAATTGTTAAATTATTCTTCGTGAAACTATATATATAAATTACCTTTTCCAGCTTACAGGTTAGTGCTTTCTGTTTCTCGTATTGGTATCCTTATACATTACGAGATGCGGTTGCCTCCTTTGACGTCACAGTTCTGCAACTTGTGGTCGGTTTACGTCGATGGAGGTTCTAATGAGTAAAGGTGCAATATTGATCGGTGGTAACATTTTGAATTAATACATTGTTAACATAAAGTACTAGTAGTACCTTGTGTAAATGTATTTAGCTAGGTAGTATAGCTGGTGTTATAGTGCTAAAAAAAGTTTATTAAAGTATTTTAAATATTTAGCAATCTCAATTTCATACTTATATACTAACTTCTAATTGAGTTTTTTTTTAATTTTATACTACCTGTTAGCTTTTTTTGTTAATAAAAAAGATATAGTAAAATTATTTAATATATACTTTTTAAATACGGTTTTATATCATTTCAAAGTTTCTTTTTATTTTAAGTACATATTTAAGTACCCAGGTAAGTGTAACAAATTAAAATAGAATTGTTTACAAATTACAATGCTATCATAACTTTTCAGGAGTAACAGTGAATACCATTTTAAAATAAGAGTTGAGTAATGTTGTTTTCGATTGTATTAAGCTGCCTGCAATCTGTTGGATTAGAATTTACCAAACTTTGACGTTTGACAAAATTTTGTTACTGGAACGAAAACTAATTCGTGCACTGATTTACCGTAAGGCTGGTATTTATGAAGAATGTTTACTTAACAACTTTAGCATACATATTATTTTTATGAATCAAAGGAGTTATTTACTAATATAAACAAACACAGAACCCTATTTTATGAGATTGGTCTGAAAATATATATATTACTGCATTTGAATCCACAACCACAACGATGGGCATTTGAAATAAAAATAGTATCTTAAATCATATGATAGCATCAGTCATTTCACATCAATTGATAACATAAACGATCAAAAGGCCGTCTTATCTCATAAACCAATCTCTGTCAGATAACCTCCGGCAAACAGATATGATAATGTAGGAAAGATATCAAATACCATTTGATTCCCTATACGCTTTCCATTTTCCTGTAACTTAGTTGTTATATTGTATTTTTATAGTCTAAAAGGCTTTACTATAACACTGTTTAACGTTAATAAAATAACGAAAAGTGGAAATATAAAAAAATATGCTATAAAGTTTTATATGAACATATAAGATGAGGCGAATCGTGGTGCAAGGACACAAGTATGTGACTATAGATTCTACCGATTATGGGTTCGATTTCTTCAATATGGTGGCGAAGCAAAGCGTGGCGTTGAGTTTCAACACTCAACATGTAATGCCTCCAAAATTCAGCCGAAAATGTAGAATGGAATTGCTTTATGGGAACGGAGAGTCTAAGCATTGAGCTCTCAGGTTCTTCCTGTTTAATCTTCTTATGTGCTTCCCACAGCGTGAAGCTTAAAAATATAAGCATATTATGTAGATAGTTGTGGAAATAACCTTCACATCAATACAAGCATAATGCATAATAATAAATTAATAAACAATAATATAACAAATAAATGAACACTGTTCAAAGCTCAATTTCTATTCTTGTAATAGTTAATGAAAATTCAGAATGTCAGTGTTACAAGATTCCTAATAATTAATGAAAGTCCTAATGCCTTTGACAATGTTCTAGATTTCATGACGGAATTCACAAGAACTTTGCTGTTTAAGTTAGGTTCGGTTTAGAAATTTATATATGGTTGTAGAATTACACTATAATAATAGTAAAACATTTGTACTTTATAAAAAATTCTATAAAATTATAAATAATAAGCACTATTTTTTTATAATCTTATCCTATGACCGGGTGAAAATAAATGGATACATTTTTTTTATATATATCAATAGGTATAATGTTTTATGTATATTCAGAGCAGACAAACGAGCGAGCTAATCACCTGATATTGTGTGAATACCACTGCCCAAGGTTTGCAGCACCAGAGGAACCATCAGTGACTTTGGCGGCTTTTAAGGAATTTGTTAGTCCCCCCTCGAAAAATCGTAGTTTTTCGGGAATACATTTGTTGATACATTGACAATTTGCAAATTCGTCGAAAGAACGCTCTGGCGTACCGGGAAGATGAACTCATCCAGGAAGCCAGGTGGTGAAGGTGATACTGCTTTTGGTGGAGTGCAGTACGGCTGTAGAATTCAGATGGTGGAATACGGCCAAACAATTCCTCTGAACACTCTCCATTGTACAACCGATAGAACACACAGAGACAGCTGACTACTCATAATATAACACAAACATACTTTTAAAAAACAAAACCTAATACAAATTCTTGAAGCAAAACTCAGTTTTATTGGAATCGTGTATAAGTAAATTCGCTGAATAAAACTACCGTTAATAACATATATATTTGGCATGCGAAAGGGTAATTAAGGATAGTAGGTTAATTTCAATTTTTCGTGCCTATACAAATTAGTCATAAGTCTTGACTCGGGTTTATATAATAAAGAGGCTAAGAAGAATCAATGATTAATTTTCTAGTTTGTTGCCGTGATAAAAAAATATAATACAGAAAGGAAAACTGAAAGTAATGTGATTTATGACGAGTTAGCGAAAAAAAGTACCCTAGGTTCAAGTAGCTTTTCAATATTTTTCTAGAGTTTTATTTGAAAGTTATTTGCTTTTGATAGATGTTTAGTTTATGAGTACTATATAAGTTTTAAAATGCAAATACTTGAGGCTGTCGTAGCGCAGGGGCACAAAGATATAACTGTAACGCGACAGTTGTGGGTTCGGCCCCCACTCGAGGGAATAAATTATTATTTATCAATATTTTCAATTCTTCGCTCTGGGATAATTGCAAAGCCTCAAAAACTTATAACGTGAAACTGATTTTTTAACACTTTTATATAAGATAATATAATATTCTAACGACTATTTGAAATGAGACATGATGAGAAAATGGACAAATCTTTGTTACATAGATAGTGTATAAAATAAAATAGTTTATGCTATTATTTGTTGGTAGAACATCATATTTTTGGCAAACAATATATATTTTTTTATTAAATAAAACTAAGATAGTTAATATTGATTTCCAATAGAACAATGTTCTATTATTAAATAATAACATGATAAGTATTCTTATTAAGAAGGCCTAAGTGTGGTATTACATTTAAAAAATGTAAAAAAAATATAAGTATTCAATACAGTATTTTTTTCAATTTAACTGAAAGTTTTCTTAGTTACACTTACTGATCAAAGCCTTCCAAGAATCTTGATATTAATGAAAATTTTGCACTAATTGGAATGCTCTTTTCATGCAAACGTGCAGTTGACTGAATTTTACTTCAAAATAACAAGGAACAACAATTTGGTAGTAGTCAAAACTAAATATAAATTAAAAACATTTTATTTAGGTTATACAGACTGACCTAGACTATTTATAATATATGCTTTTCTATCATATACAACCACTCATAATTCACTTGAAGTACATAAAAAATACAGATCAACTTGGATTGGTGATATCAAAAAGCTATTAATCTTAGAACCAAGCTATTGCAGAAAAGTAAACGTTATAAAACATAATGAGACACTGTTTCTTCTATAATGTAAAATGCATAATGACTATGAAGTTGAACGTCAACGGGTACGGCATCAATCACTTACGACGCCCGGGATTACTAAAACCGGGCGTCATCCTCTAGCTGAGGCAACGCAAATTTACATAAATAAGCTAATCTGTATTCAGCATGCAGCAGAGTGGAGCCCATGCAACAACATGTGGCATTCTACATACCTCCATTATTAATTGTGAACAAGTGACGTTGGGGAACCACGTTCTGTATAATGTTTTAGTTTTGTTGGAATCATTTTAACTATATACTATAATATACTTTTCTGTACTAAATTTTACCAAGCTGACCTCATATGGTCTTAAAATAACGACATTACAATATACTTTATTGGATCCCTTTTCTCTGTTCCAGACCAACAATTCCACTTTTTGTTTTAATTATTGGCAATGTTCTGCTCAATGTTCATGTTTTTTTTTAACAGACTCGCTCTCGATATATGGATATTGGACTTTTTCTCGTAATAGCTCTAACAATTATACTTTAATGCCAACGGTTGTTTTGGATCATTTACAACACAATATGTTAATCAATTCTAACAAATCCTTAGGCCGTCGTGGCCCAGAGACATAAGGGTTTGACTGTAACGTGACGGCTGTGCGTTCGATTCCCACTCGAGAGAATACATTATTACTTCACACTCAACACGCAAAGCCTCGAAAAATTCAGCGAAAAGTGGGGAACGGAGTCTTTTAACACTACCTTTTTTTCTCTCGCCATGTTGTTGTGCGGGATGGAGCGTGACGCTGATTCTAACCTATAATCATTTGAAAATTATTACGCACGATTCTCAAGTGCCCACTGTTTATTTTATAAGTAACTCGTTTTTAAAAATAAAATTACAACGATATATAATGTGGAAGTGACAAAGTAATTTCAAGAATTTCGGATCCTCGAGGGATTTCTATCAAATTTTAAACTTTACAACTGAAAGTGCTTCCGCGGCGCGGAGACCTCAAGCGGAAATGTGTTATGAAATTTTCAAAAACTTTTAGCAGTTGCCAGCTTTTTAACGAACGTTTATACACGCGGATTTTTTGTATTCCAATTTTAAAACGACTGTTTATTCTATCGGTGTTCTTTTGTTTATGTATTTACAGTACATAAACAAAATTAAAAAAATATTTATAAAAACAAAAACCCCGACTGCATAAAACTAAAAAGAACATAAACAAGCCCAATAGTTTATTAGGATTAACAGTCGGGACCTCTTTAAATTATGCGGGGTACCTGGTAAAGATTTTATTAATTGAAGAATTACTTATAGGTCCCGACTGTTAATCCTAATAAACTATTGGGCTTGTTTATTTTCTTTCTAGTTTTATGCAGTCGGGGTTTTTGTTTTATAAATATTTTTTTTTTCTCTTTTTGTTAAGATTCATTATGGTAGTGATAATCATGATATACTTTTTTGAAATCCTCGTATTGAGCTCTTGGATTTGATACCCATATTGTGGTATTCGAAACGAAATATTTTTTTTCACTAAGTCCAGAGGCGTCCCACAGCCGCCATAATTGTTTCTTTTTAACGTCACCTATCTAAAAACACTTGGGCTGCTAATATGAATCTAACGATACTCCAATTAAGTAAATCTGTTTAGCGGTTCTGGAGATATGAGGTAATAAAGAATATTACACACATACATACAAGATACTCGCGAAAAACATAACCCTTCCTTAGCAGTCGGGAATAAACAGCTCAATATTTTTTTACACAATGTTTATTAGATAATACTTGTGGAACTTTAATTGTCAGTCATATTTGTTATTATTTCCAATATATGAACTTTTCTTGCACGTACATGCTAGTCGTGGCGCAGGGGCACAAAGTATGAGTGTAATTAATACCTACAGGTTGTGGATTCGATCCGCACTAGAGGAGATGAAATATTTATTTAAATTTATATCTCTATTTTTTCGCTTCGTTGAGTTCTGCCATTCAACACGCAATGCCTCCAGAATTCGACAGAAAGTGAGGAGTGTCTTAACACTAGGTTCCCTCTGCCTACCCTGCTGTGTGCGGGATACAACGTGAAACTGAAGCATACCAAACTATTTATCACAGTAAGCTGTCAATGTAATTATAGTCATAAGGGCTTATAATAATACAGTTTAACAACACAGTTAACCCCGCAGCTAACATTAAGCAAGTTGGTCGTAGATTTAAATTTTAAGCTCGTAAATTAACCCCTCATCCTTTTGAAATAGCAAAGGGATTGGGGCCTAATGGTCTATTTGTAAAACGAAATGGGCCGGTCAGGGCAAGCGTATTAGACAATTTAGCCATACTTTGAGTTTACTCTATTCATAAAGTTACTATATCTATATTACAGCGGTGAACTCCGGTAAAACAAACTTTACTGATTTGTCGAAAACCAACAAAGCCGTTATATCACTTTTCCAAATGTTTTGTAACATACATACGTTGTAGGTTTTGTAGGTTCAAAATGAAAAGATGTTCCAGTTATATTCATCATGTCTTTAATCGTGTGCAGCTTTGGATTTATAATTAATTAAGATTTATGGATAAAAAATTGTAATGAAAATTGCTTATTAATATTTTGAATAGAAAGATAACGTAAAAAAATATCAAACGTCAATATCGTACGTGGGATACAGTCCCGCATACGTGGCATGGTAGGGCAGGCAGAGGGACTCTGAGAAACTTGTGTTAAGATATTTCCGTTTCCCACTTTCCACCGAGTTCTGGAGGCATTGTGTGTTAAGTGGCGGAATTCAGCGCCGCGCTTGGCCTCGACACCAGAGCGAAGAAATTTAAATATAAATGTAAATAAATATTTCACTTCCTCGAGTGGGGATATAACCCATAACCAGTCGATTTTACAGTCACACTTACTCTACTAGAATTCCATATTATATATTCCTTCAGCTTCACGCTGTATCCCGCACACAGCAGGGTAGGCAGAGGGAACCTAGTGTTAAGACACTCCGTTCCCCACTTTCTGCCGACTTCTGAGGCATTGCGTGTTGAGTGGCAGAGCTCAACGCCGCACTTAACCTCGACACCAGAGCGAATAAATGAAAATATAAATTTAAATAAATATTTCATTTCCTCGAGTGGGGATCGAACCCACAACCAGTCGGTTCCACAGTCACACTTCGTGCCGCTGCCTTACATATATTCCTTACTTTGGATTTATTATTATATGATTTATGATTATATGTTAACAAAAAATCGTGCTATATCTATGAATGTCCACATTAAATGTTCTTTACCCGTGATTTGTTTTGTTCATATGACGACTTGATCAGGGCAACAGATACCGCAGTCAACGTGGCTAAATACTGGCAAAATATGATATGAACTTCCAATCATTGACATGAAGAAGAAGACCCTTGATTTTTATATATCACAATGCTTACTACCGAACAGCTTTTGCTAAGGTAAGCTTTTGATTATGTGCATTTTATTGGTTAATAATGTTACAGTAAAATTGACATTATCTATATTTTAATTATGAATTATCAGAAATAAATTTAAACACATACAAAACCTTCATCAAAATCGGTTTAGCTTAAGGCTGATTTAGATAAATTATTATATACAGGTTAGATTTGAAAAAAATGTTCTTTTTATAAAACTTTCTTCTGATGTATCGGACTGCGTGCATAAAACATTCCTTCACTATTTTGTATTGGGTCAAATGTATCAAAACCTTTCCCAGAAACTTCTGTGCTTTGATAAAAAGCTTATATATGGATCAGAGTGCGGATAATAAAATAGCTTGCGATGAAAAATTATAGGTATTCGAAAAATTCATTCGTAGTCAAGCGATTCATCAAATACCATATATCGCTGTATTGACGTCGATAGTACAATAGTCATCGTGGTAACCTATCTAACCGATTTAATAAGCTTAAAAAAAGATAATTTATCATTTAACAAGGTCATTTTATATTTAAGGTTTTCACGCTGTATCACGCACATAGCAGGGTAAAGGGAACCGGAACCTGGGTACCTAGTATTAAGACACTTCTGTTCCTCACTTTCCGCCGGAATGGAGCTTCACACTATATCCTGGGTAGGGCAGTATGAACATAATGATATGACACTCCGTTCTCCACTTTCCACTGATTTCTTGTGACATTGCGTGGTGAGTGACGGAACTCAACGCAATCACACACTTGTGCTCCTGCGTCACAACGGTCTGTAATTGAATTATAATGAACAACAATGGAGTCTTGAAAACACGGTCACAGTTGTGAGTATCAAGAGTATCATATGTGCACAGACTCGTCTAGTGTATATTTATACATATATTAAATAAGGCCGACGCCATTGATTGATTAGTTGTTGATGAGTAGAGACACAAGGGTTCGACTTTAAACGCGACAGTTGTTGGTTGGGAACTCCCACTCGAGGGAATGCTATTTAATATTTTCATTAAATACTCCGAGGCCGGTCGTGGCGCAGCAGCACGAGGTGTGACTGCAAAACCGACTGGTTGTGGGTTCGATCCCCACTCGAGGAGATGAAATCCATTTCTTCGCTCTGGTGTCGAGGTGAAGCGCGGCGTTGAGTTCTGCCACTCAACACGCAATGCCTTTAGATTTCGGCAGAAAGTGGGGAACCGAGTGTCTTAACACTAGGTTCCCTCTGCCTACCCTGCTGTGTGCGGGATAAAGCGTGAAGCTAATTTTATTTTATTTACTACATTACAAACGAGGCATAAGCGCGGCGTGCAGTGGGAACAGAGTGTCTTAATACTAGGAATCCTGGGTCCATCTACCTGCTCTGCTATCTCCATACGATACAGCGTTAAGTTAAAAAAATACTTGAAATATAATTGTTTAGATGAAATCAACAAAAATATCAAATAAAAAAAAATATAAAATTATTCAACCCACCATTAAATTTACCATTTAAAATTGTCGTCATTTTAAACTTTGTTAAACTCTGTATAATTTGAAATTATTATTGCTTCAATTTCCAGCCCAATCTTTTGAATAAAGATAATAAAATTCATTCGCTATTCACAATTTTTATACCTATACTATATTTCTTTTTTTTTTATCTACTAATCATTTTAATTGTAGCGTAGAACGTCAAACGTACTGTAACTGACTCCCCACTCTACTCTATAAAATATTTAAATAAAATAATTTAAATAATAATTTTGATATTTTAGTACGGCTCGTGATACGTCTAATATAGTTGGAACCCTTCCGTAGTGGTCGTAAGTAATCCAAGATCTTTAAAAGATTCAGAGGTAACAGTATTAATATGAAATGTACCATAAATTTAATATAAGTACAAATAAAAAATATTATGATAAATAACATGTCATAGTCAGTCCGTTTTAATCTCCAGTGACATTTCTTATTCAAGTATATCGAAGACGACCTATCCTCCTCTCTGTTATACCTAGTCATTACTGATAGTTATAAATAAGGGGGTATATTGAGGTGCCCCGCACCCGCCACTTACCGTGGATTCCGGCCGTTCGGCTCTGAACCCTCCGGGACAGATCGGAATAGTTTATATTTTTGATTCTTATAATATTTTTGCGGGAGATCAATTATTAAATAACTAATTCAAAGACCGAAGTCTAATATACATACTTGCAATGGACTTGAGATTATTATATGTAGGCCATAGCCAATAATTACATAACATATAACTCTCTGCTTCACATATCAGATCGAACTCCCTACCGCTAGGCGGCCGATTATGTGAATCCACTTCAGTGTATTTCTTAGAGGGCATTACATTAATATACCCATTTAACGTTCGTGTATCTTTCTTATAACTATACATTTACTAATCGTATCTTAATAATATTGAATTCTGTATGTATAATGTGACGTGTTTATTAATTCCGTATGAATTCGTTATATACTTTATTACACATTTTAGTTCTGGTATGGATCGTTACAGTACGAACGTCTAAAACTTGACTAACAACAAAACTAACCTGTTATTTTAAAAACTAAATTTATTTTTTAAAGGTAATAAAATATTTGGTTCAGTTTCAAACATTGCTTTAATAGGATATATTTACAATAATTATATAAAATAGATTACCTAATTTGATTAATAAAACTGCATGTCAAAAGTATTGAGGCCGTCGTGGCGCAGGGGCACAAGCGTGCAACTATAAATGTGAATGAGGTTGTGGGTCGATTTCCACTCGAGGGAATCAAATAGTTAATATTTCCTGCTCTGATAATCAATGTGCGGCGTTGAGTTTCGCCACCAACCGTCGCCACCGACACGCAATATCTCAAGAACCCAGAATCCCTCTGCCTACTTTGCCATGTTGCAGCGCGAATATAAAAAAAGTACCTGGTAAAGCTTGAGTAAAAGTCAGTATAACAGAAGATATGATATTAGTTTGATTGTTGGCATCAGTACATTTACCGAAAGTGATTATACGAATCTTTTTTATCAATATATGTTCGATACAGATAAAGTAACTTACTTTGTTACTAATGGATTCATAAGATGAAAAGTACTCCGAGGTATAAAGACAAAGTTATTTATATAAGTTTATATTTCTAATTCTTTATATTTCTTTATATAAGTGCTATCCTTATTTTTTCTATTATTACATGATTAAGAATATACGGACTAATTCAATTTGGAAATCTAACGTTGCTGTAAAATTCAAGTAAATAATTACAGTATTTTAGCAACCTACCAGATTGTTAAGAATTAATTTTCTAAGCTACAAGGATTAAAGTTACGAGGGTCTTTCATTAACAAACTTGAATTACGTTAGAGAAGAAATATGAGCGAACTTCGATCATTGAGTGGGGGACGCCCGAACACTCCCTAAACGTAATTTATAAAAATAGCTGCCTAGCATTGTACGCACATTTTAATTGAACTTGCTTCTTTTCTAAACCATTACTGAAGTTTGATAGCAGTGCTATGCTCTTTTTGTACTAGGAAGTTGAGATAATATTGGCATTCGATTTATCACGATTTGAGGCCAGTCGTGCGTAGAAGTACAAGTGTGAGGCTGTAAGTGTTACTGGTTGTGAATTCGATCCCTAATTAAGGAGAAGAAATATTTAATATTTTTCTTTCTTTGCTCTGATGTTGAGGCAACCACCATTCAACACGCAATGCCTACAGAATTCGGCAGAAAATGGGGAACAGAATATCTTAACACTAGGTTCCCTCGCAATTTAGAATATGCATTTATCTGATATTAAACCTCTACTGTTTAAATCATATAACTGACCATTACTTAATTATGATCACTTTGCACACATTTCTATACTATAGAGTTTTAAAATACAGTATCAGTGTGGTCGTCAGGTCGTGTATCGTACGACTTGCGGGTGACAGCGGGAGCGGGACTCTAATACCTATTGTCAATATTAATATTATAGAACGTTTTAATCTCAAGAGCTGCTGGTTCGAAGTACAGATACAATTGACATTTTATAAATATAATAAAAAAATATCTCTTCACTGTATCATGCATACATGTTCCATGTGGAAGATATAAATTCTACGATTGGGAGCACTTATCAACATAAAACAATTATTTTTTAATTTATTTTTTGTTTTCTATACGTTTATACACCCTAATCTTTAAATATTTTTACAATACAGTATAGAGTTAGAAACAATACAGATACAAAACTTATCTTTTGATAAAGTAAATTGCTGTAAAATAGCTAGTTTATTGGATTGGCTGAAACTTTAGTTTCCAATGAAATTTTCTTTAAAAATTGTAATTTAAATTTATAAACTAAAAACTGTATATTCCAAGCGGACGAAACCACGATCAAATTGCTAGTAATACATATATTTGCTTAAAATGGCTATCGAAATCCATATACGATTAATAGACGTAAAGTTTACACTAGAGTTAATTCTCAATGATACTGAATCCATTGTTATGGGATCGATAAGCTTGCATCGCTCAACCTCCAGCTTTTCAGGGCTATGGCACTACAAACTGTGAGCGCAATTAAAGCTCGATGAATACTACAGTGAAGAGAGATCACCGAGATTTTTT
>DWMY01002335.1:0-12034 GCA_018249775.1 Heliconius hecalesia formosus
AAAGCATAGTTTCAAGATAATTAGTTTCCCAGCTCTCCGTCCGAATTCGAGACATTCCGTTGAAGTAGCGTAACACAATACTGTCTTTTATTTTTTTTAGCTTCGCGCTGTTTCTTTCACATAGCAAGGTCGACAGAGGTAACCTGAAAATACGGTGCAAAAACACATCCGTTCTTCACTTTCCACCGAAGTATTCTTGAGGTATTGCGTCACCAGAGCGAGGAAATGAAAATATTAAATATTTAATCCCCTCGAGTGGGAATCGAACCCACAACACGCAGCTTGCTAGCTAGCTTGCAGCACGCTTCCGTTACCATGGCCTGAAACTTACAGCTTAGCAGGAACGAAAAAATACCATGACGTAATTACAAGTTAAAACTTCTAGAAATAAAAAAATAATATATTTTTTATAATGAAGTATATAGGTACTTTCAATAAGAGGTAGCTTTAATAAGTTAAACTTAAGTTTCCCGACATCAGTGTAAAATATCTACTAACTTTTCCTTTAACAAAAAACGACAAGAACAAACAAAAACAAATAACTCATAGTAAAGTTATATTTCATTGTATACTGCCAGACGTTCTAATACAATAAGTACCTTATGATATATTTACTTACTACAGGTAACATAAAGTATAGCACATGTTCTGGCATCCTGTATTTATGTAATGTTTTTTTTTTTATTTTTTTAAATATTTAAATAAAAATAAATCAGCTTCACGCTGTACCCCACACACAGCAAGGCAGACGGAACCTAGTGTTAAGACACTCTGTTCCCCACTTTCCGCAGAATTCGGGCGGCATTGTGTGTTGAGTGGCGGAACTCAACGACGCTTTTTGCCTCGACACCAGAGCGATAAAACAGAAATATAAATTTAAATAAATATTTCCATGCTCCGAGTGGGCATCAAACCCACAACCAGTCGCGTTTACATTCACACTTTGTGCCCCTGCGCCACTACTGGCCTCAGCATAAATATTATAGAGGCCGTCGTGACACAGGGGGACAAAAGTGCGACTGTAACGCGACGATGAGTTCGATCCTCACTCGAAGTAGTGAATTATTATTTATTAATAATTTTAATTCTTCTCTGACACCAAGGCAAAAAGTCGTTGAGTTCCGTCACCCAACACGCAATACCTCGGAAAATTTGGCGTAAAGTGGAGAACAGAGTGTCTTAACACACTAGGTTCTACCTACCGTACCTACCATGCTGTGTTGATTTTGATTTAAATCACAAAAAAATATATATTTGCAATTTTATGTTTTATACCATTTTTAACACATTTACACATATAAAAAATCCACATGAATCTGAACTTAATAGACTAACTCATGACGCGTTGCAAGTGATTAACATCATGTAATCTGTCGAGACTCCTAACGCTGCGTGTTGTTTTAGGAGCCGTTACTCAAATGAAAATAACTCATTTTCCCGAGTAGGAATTGAACCTGAAATCGTCGCTTTTCCAAAATTGACTACGTAATATAGTTACGTCATATAGTTATGTCATGTCATATTAAGACAAAATAGTGCCAACATCCATTAGAGACTGCCGAATAAAAGATATCTTATACTGTTGACACAGGACTTGGTACACATTCTTGGGAAGATTTGTGAGAAATTATGATAAATGATTAAGTATATGTTCAGAGTATAGGCCATCGAAGCGCAGTGGAACGATTTGTTGGTCTATTTATGGGTAGATGGTTATAAGTTCGATTTCCGTTCAGGCTAATCAAGTATTTTTATGTCCTCACTATATTAAGATAAAAGATGAAGTTAATTTTGCGGCGATGAGCACCAGAATTCGGCGGATAGTGGTGAACGGAAGTATCCTAATTCCCAAGTTTCCCTTGCCTACTCTACTATGTGCGGGAAACAGCATGAAGCTTAAAAAAATAAGTTGAGTCTCGCCACTAAGCACGCAATATTTCAGTGTCTCAAAAAAACTGACCACAAAATGTCTTTTCTTAGACATTTTCTTTCTTCTTTTTGGTGGGCTTTCACAAATTGGAAATATTTGCTTTTTAATACTAGCTAACTTTTTTTTATAAGCTATGAGATACTTACTGAATTTATGTGTTTTCTGTAGGAACTTTAATAAAAGTTGTAACTGTATTGATATATTTTCAGTCTTACCGCAGGGGCACAAGCGTGCATCTATTAAGCAATAGGTTGTGTGTTCGATTATGACTCGAGGAAATGAGATATTCAATATTCTCATTTGCTCACTCTGGTAACGATACAAGCGCAGCGTTGGGTTCTGCAACTCAACACACAATGCCTCCAGAAATCGGCAAATGGAGAACAAACGTGTCATAATGGGAACGGGGTGTCTTAACAGGTCCCCACGGTCCCTCTTCCTATACTGCTTTACGGGATACAATGTAAAGCTAAAATAATATAAATCTCTTCGAATGCTAAGTTAGGAGTAAGTACATATGAGTACATACACACAGTCAAAAATAGTAGGATATACAGTAAAAACATCCATATCAACGCTAAAACTTAGTATATACATTCTTTAGGGAGTATAGGGGAGCAATAAGAAGAGATTCTCTGAAAACCTATGAAAACGGAAAAAAATGGAAATTTTATTTTACGACCACTAGTCTCCTGTAATGAAGGATAACGAATAAAAGATTATCTAATACTGTTGATATAGGACTCGTGTACACTCTTCGAGAAGATTCACCGAAATTAATTATTTTATGTATGTATAGGATACATACATACATATGTATAGGATTGTGACATCAAATATTTAGGTTAAAGAAGATGATTTTATATCAGTTTCGTTGAAATATTTTCATTTGAGTTGCGTTGAGCTTCGTCACTCAACTCTCAATGTCTCGTAAATTGGTGACACTTGGGGAACGTAGTATTTTAACACTAGGTTCCCTCTGTATACCTTGCTACATATGTTAGCTACAAAAAAAAACCGGAGGATGGAAAGAACTACGATCTAATTTTGGTTTTAAAATAGATTTACTTACGTGAATTATCTTTGTATTAAGTTTTTTAACATTTTTAAAGTGTTATTCCACACTTAGGAAAGAAAAATACTTATTTAGAAAACGTATAAAAATTTAAATATGTATTGTATTAAGTTATCATTATTTTGCCTCTACTTGGATATCTTTATTATTCGAATAGTTTTTATGGCAAATAAAATCAATTTATCATAAAACATTTAAAAACAATAGGAAAATGGGTTAGAAATAGGATGCGTATATAAGATTCTTTGCAAAACTCATATCCTTATACCATTATATGAATTTGAGAAGCATTGTTATTTGTAATTTAAGTAAATTCAATCTTATTTTTAAATTAATAGAGCACATTTTTGTTTGTAAGTTTTGGGTAATATGACGAGGAGTCGTAAGTGCTTGAGTACAGTGTGATATTCATTGCTTATTCTTTAGCATGATATTGTTTAAGATATTTCTATTATAATATATGAGGCCATCGTGACGCAGCGTCTGATTGTAAGTGTGACGGTTCAGAGTTCGATTCCCCCTCAATGGAATGAATTATTTATCATTTCTTCACTTTGGTAACAAAGCAAAGTGCGGCGTTGAGTTCTACCAGTTTCAAAATTTGAACGGTGGGTGTGGACGAAGTGTCTCCACTGTAAAACTTTTTTTACAAAACTCATAAAAATTGGATAGTAGCGGGATTTGAAACTACGACTCTTGGAAACCGTTTAACCTGGTGGTCTGACCACTAAGCCACTTGTTTTTATTAAGCCTCGTTGAAATTGTTTTGCGCTAGCTGTTGTTATTATTTAATGTTATTAGCATCTCTATGGGGAGATTTTTTAAATTACCTCTTAAGCGTGGAGTAGTATTTTAACAAAGATAAAAGTCTTTTTTCCCTCTGCTTGCCCCTAACAGGAAGGTAGGTTGATTGAGGTAGAGTGTACAGCGTAATTTTATACAATGTATTCACTTTTACCCATAATAATAATGTCCGAAACATTGTTTTCAAAATGAACAAAGAAAGAAGTCAGTTTGTTCCAGCAGCTCAGCTTAAGAGTTTTAATTATTTATATAAAATAAAAAAATTAAATCAGCTTGACGCTGTATCCCGCATACAGTAGGGTAGGCAGAGGGAACCTAGTGTTAAGACACTCCGTTCCTCACTTTCTGCCGAATTTTAGAGGCATTGCCTGTTTCAGAACTCAACACCCCGCTTAGCCTCGACACCAGAGCGAAGAAAAGAAATATAAATTTAAGTAAATATTTCATCTCCTCGAGTGGGGATCGAAACCACAACCAGTCGGTTCTACAGTCACACTTCGTACCGCTGCGCCACGACTGTATATATGGCATGTATAAACCGTTAACCGGTGTGGTAAAAAGTATATAAACACCCAACCTTCACATATACACTCTCAGCTGTACTACAACAGCGTCCCTGTAATGGGATACGAATCCACAACAGTATTATACATTGATCACAAAGCCTCACGTATCAGAAATCCTCATAATTACTAGTATATACAAACACCGGTACGAATACAGCGATAGCAAACAATCCTCAACTAAACAATACTGCTAATGGAATCAGCCTGGGATTTTGTGCCTTTATATTATACAACAAAAGTGCCAAGACATTTTGAACCTTACCCAATTTGTAATAGAATCTATTGTACGTTGCGCTTGGAAATACTGAAATATTTCTGGTGAAAAATATTTCGGATTGAATAGACTTATTCAGGTTGCATTAAATTGTGTGTTAGCTAAAGAAAATCTTAGGCTAGTTAGCCAAGATCAGACCAAAGGTCGTAAGAAGACCTGTTCATAGAATTTTCTTCTCTAAAGACATGAGTTGAAATATTCTATAACTGTTTATAAGGTAGTTTTCTTTTAGTCTGTATTGAAAATTGAATGATGAGCGATATAAATGTTGATAGACCAAACGCAGATGTTAAGACCGTCAAAAATTTGTTGGAAAATGTTTTATGGATTTTGACACTAGTCTAGTGTCCTTCTGCCTACACTGCTGTGTGGAAGGTATAAGCTTTATATAAATATATATACATGTATGTATATGATTTAGGTTTCGGCCAGCGTTATAGTTGGTAGCAATATGCTGGAGCATATTGATAAGATTTTTTTTAACATAATACTCAGGGCATTACGTGTTGACTGAAGGAACTCATCGCCGAGTTTAATAAAATATTATTTCCATCCCTGAGTAAAATGATTCCACTCGGGAATTAAATTACACGGAATGGATGCAATAATCAACATCATAATACTCAATAATCATCATAATAAGCGATAAGAAACTCTTTTTTGCACGTTCTACCCAATTATGCCCGTTGTGTACTGATAGGCAAAATTCAACGCCGCATATCGTCTTATTACGAGACTCATAAAATGACAACAACTCATTCTTCCGAGTGTGAATCGAATCCATAACCACTTACACTTAGACGCTGTGCCGCTGCACCACGGTGACACTGTATTCATCTTTTTCCAATACTGGGAATTTTATTTCTATACAATAAAACCTTGAAGTCGTTGAAATATACGTCTAACTAACTTTTTGTATTTAATATTAGATATACGAAATCTAGCTACAACTAATACAGTGTAGTACAGGCCGCCCTTCAACCTGGTGGACCGACGACCTAAGGAAGACAGCGGGAATTCCCTGGGTTCAAAGGGCGCAGGATCGGACGGAGTGGCGAGCATTAGGGGAGGCTCATGTTCAGCAGTGGACTTAGAAAGGCTGATAGATTGATGGATACGAAAACTAATATTTTTTCCTTGGAACGAAAAGAAAAGAAATCTTCTGTCTGTTGACAGAAGTTAAGACCACAACAGTGTACATCTCTTATGGATCACAGAGTATAACAGAATATTACGAAAATAACTTTATTTGGTTTTTAAAATTTAGAAAGTAAAATTGCTTTTTAAATGGATTCGAAACCCTTTCTGGGGAATGTGTTTTTAGAATTATTTTTACTTCCCAGGAATTCGGTGAAACGTGAGAAACGGAAGTGTCTTAATGGAACGGACTGTGTTGACATTAGGTTTAGGCATTTGCTGTGTGCGGGATACAGCGTGAAGCTAAAAAAAAACAGATCTGATTAAGCGAAGTGTGTCTATAGTTCTTTTCTTCATTAGTTTATCTATTATCCCTATCCTGGTAGTCAGAAAAAACAGAGTGCCAAAAGTTTTCTGCCTAATTCTTATTATGTAGGATATTCGTAAAATTAGTGGGGAATACTAGGTTCCCTCTGCTAACCGAACTATATATCTATCTATATCAAAACAATACTGTATAACAAATCTATCATCAAAAAGTTTGCTTCAGGGAAGTCCCGGAAAGAAATTGCACAATCACTTGGCGGATATGCGCCACGATCGCGGTCTATTTTGTATATTCAGAATATACAAGTTTGTTCGCAACCGCGAAACGACGAAACTTTGGAACAGCTTTACAAATGGATATGCTCTTTTCTATTACAGACATTCTAAATGGAATATTGGTGAGAAAATGTTTTTGTTTTCTTATATAGGATTTTTTTTTTTAGTGGTACATTTCTCTCATATAAGAGAAGAAGGAGAGAGGATAAGGAGAGAAGATAATCATTGTTAAGGCAGTCCCTTGTTATTTTTTTTTTATTTTTAGATTTTTATTTTTGTGTGGCAAATCTTTACACCCTGTTTTATTTTAGTAATACTGAGAAATTAAAATAGTTGAAAGTTCCGATAACCGTTTAGATGATGATGATGATGATGATGATTTTTTATATTTAATAGTAAACAAAAAATATTTAAAACAGTATTTCAAGGAAGTCCCCGAAACAAATCGCATAATTATTCTAGAATCTTTACAAATCTACAGATTTTTTTCTTTAACCTGAATACTAAATGTGAAACTGGTAAGAAAATGGTTTTGTTTTATAGAAGCGGAGCGATTTTCTTATAGATTACCTTTTCAGGAATATTAAGTATTAATAAATATCAGTCTTAATAAGTACCAGTGGCGCAGGGAGCACGAGCGTGTGACTGTAACTGCAGCATGTTGTGGATTCGATTTCCACTCGAGGAAATTTTCACATTTCCTTACTCCGGTTACCGTGCAAAGCGCGGCGTTATGTTCCCTCACTTAACACGCAATGCCTGTATCTTGAATGAACTAGGAAATATCATGATGGGAACGAAGTGTTTTACCGTTAGATTCCCAGGTTCCCTATACCTATACTGCTATGTGCCGGATACAGCGTGTAGCTAAAAAATATAAGTGCAATTGGAAAACGTCTGTGTACAAAGTCGATTGTTATGGATTGTATCCACACTCACTCCCCGTATACTATTTTCATTAATTTTGCCTAACTTAATAAAAGCGTGTAAAGCCTGAAGCTATTTCGTCTATTTTTTTAGTGGCAGGAATCTGTGCCTCTTGGCCATTTCTTTACCAGTTCTACAACTTTTATTAACAACAAGATATTATAGGATATTTTATGCTAGAGGATATGCTTTATAATATAAACTACGAGTATTTCTTAAATACAATTAAACTTTAAAATATCTGACTGACTGTAAAACCGACTGGTTGTGGGTTCGATCCCCACTCGATGAAATATTTACTTAAATTTATATTTCCATTTCTTCGTTCTGGTGTCGAAGCAAAAGCGCGGCGTTGAGTTCTGCCACTCAACACACAATGCCTCCAGAATTCGGCAGAAAGTGGGGAACAGAGTGTCTAAAACACTAGGTTCTTTCTGTCTGCCCTGCTGTGTGCGGGATACAGCGTGAAGCTGTTTTTTTTTATTATTAAAATTAGTGGGGGAAAATAAAGAAAAAAAAACAATAATTTTACACTTTTTTTTATAATACTCTTAAATTACATCTTTTTGTATCTAGATACAATATTTACAAAACCTTACATCTAATTTTCTACTTATAACAATATTTATATTCTAATATTGTGTTAATTTTGTAACTGTCCAACAGTGAGGACAGTGAGACTACTGTGGGCAGTGGAGTCGCTGATTGAGTATTTGTTGTAAAAAGCTTGATACTAAAATTATATCTAATCAATACAATCACAAAGGCACACAATATGGCGAAAAATATTTATTAAAATTATTTCTTTTATTATACAAATTGATTATGTAATTTAAAGTTTTGAAAGCATAAAACTTCTAATGATAACTTTATATGTTTTAATAAGGCATTCTTTCTAATTTACATGATTAAAATTTATAAGGTTTAATAATGCGAATTTAAGGTTTAATAATGCGAATGAAAATGCTATTCACAATCTGTGACGTCATAGTTTTTAAAATTTTATCAGCTTTGCAAAAAAAAATACATAAATTGCCTTATATTATAAATGTTAAAATTTTTATCGTCGTTAAAATTGAATAAATTATAAAAAATTTATTAAATTATTTGTTTAATGTTCATTCCAATAACAAATGAATTTAATTAATGAAAACTATGAACATTTTAAAAATTGTCACTCAAAAACTATTTTGATAAATTTTATATTATAATTTTTAAAAAATGTGTTTGTTTATTGTAAATATCAATATTATTTTTCAAAATGATATTTCTTGGTATTAATTTAAACAGCACCATTGCATTGTGTGCCTTTGGGAGAACTAACTGCCTATAATGTTAATTAGACCGAACTACATCTAATATTGTTTTTTTTTTATAAAAAAAATATAAAAATGGCAGTATTATAAAAGTGTCAATGTATTATTCAACATATTTATTATATATATAGAGAAATTTCTATAGAAAATAAATTATAAATTCTAATTTACAGTTGTCTAACTATCTATATATAAGTGTGAATAAGTTGACAATATTATAGAAAGCTAACAATTAAGCTTGTGTATGTGCCATATAAGTTGATTCAAAATAGTGGAAATCAATAATTGTTAAATTTAAGTAATTATTGCGTCTAAAGTATAGTACATATATCGTTGATTATATTTAAAATCATCATTATACAATATTGTATAGTGTATAACAACATATAAAAACTTTTGATTCATCAACTTACTCACAAAGATCTAATAAAATATCTAAATAACTACAATAATAGAGAATAAAGAGAGATTTACATTATATCACACGAACCCTTTGATTTGATCGAAAAGACCAATAAATGTTACGGGTTTGATTTAGACTACAGGTGTATTAGAATGAAATTTTATGTAGTACCTACTGTTACATATTGGAGAAGAATTGGATAATAAAATTCTTTTTATAATATTTTCTAAGTGGCTAACTGTATTTGTGGCTAAGTTGGCCTTTTTTATTAAGATATACAGAAATTTTATTTGAATAAGTAAGTAAAATTATAAATTTATTAAAAACTGTTATTTTATTATTTTTTGTTCTATTTTACATTTTTACTCGCTGACCTTAGTATGAAATAATATATAATGCCGATTATTATCATCTAATTAATTCTATATAGTATGTAACGGTGTTTAAAATCAAACATTTTTTAAATAGACAAAATATGTGGTGTTACTTTGTTATGATAATAAATTCAACAATTTCAATATTTAATCAAAAAAAAACAAATTCAAGACCAACATACAAAATTCAAATTATATTTTTAAAAATCGAAATTGCTCTACATTCTGACACCTGTAATAATTACAAAATAAAAGAATAATATTATTACAAACATTACAATTTACGCCTATCTTCTAGCAGGGGCTTGGGTGTGGTGGGCACAACTCTCAACGTTCTCGGGCCAATCGCATACATTCTCATTGGGATTGAACACTAAGTTCTGTGGGCAGGGCATGTGGTGTTTCCTTTCACCTTCGCACATGTAGTACATGGTGCAGTCCGCTTTGTCAGGATGGTAGGATATGTGGCCGTCTTCCTCCTCGCATATCACTTCGTTTGCTGGAATTTATTTTTGAGGAATTTTACAATTTTGGTTTGATTGAAAAAAAAATCTATTTATGGTGTTCTCAACGTGTAATGTTTTTAAGTCGGTGATTAGTGGAAAAGGACAGTCATAATGCTATAGTAAGTCATATGCTATAGTATGCCTTTATTCTTCTTGATCAATGCAAATTATTAAAAAAAACCTTTTAAAAAATTGACATTTCATATATTAATATGATACGATGTACGATGTATTTTGGCTTCTTCTTACTGAACTTAACGTTCGTAGTTTCGAGTTGTATTATTTGAAAAAATATTTCTAAAGTATTGTGTGTTTATCTCGGAAACCATAGCGATAAACATATATAAGAATCTATATTCTATATAAAATCTATATTCTATATAGATTCTTATACTATTTTTTTTATAAAAAATCAATTATCCAGATCTAAATTATAAACAAATCTAATAAACAAAGTGAAAAATATATAAAATCAGCATCAACATTCTGTTCAAAATACCTTATGTCAGCATATTTGGAATTGTTCCACAAATTGAACGCTGATGCCTAATAACGGGTATTCGTGAGCTTTGACGATTGAATTTTGAATTTTAGTGCTTGTATTTCGTGCCTAAATTACTAGACTGCTTGTTAGACTATGGCTATAGTATATAGGCTATAGCTATAGTTGTTGGGCTTTATCTATAGTTGTTGGGCTTTAGCTTCTGTATGCACCGGTATTGTTATTAGTCGTGTATAGATACGTGTTTTACTCGTAGATTGTTAGTTTCGATAGTGACAGATTCTGTTTTGAATTGCTAAAGTTGAATTGAAATATTTGCATTGCAATTGTATGGTTCAAAATTGTAGGAATAGTATACATATATTATGTTTGTATATAATTTTGTTTTAAATTATGTACATATACGTGTATCTACATACTATGTTTATATGCAATTTTTTTTTCCGCTTCACGCTGTATTCCGCTGCAGCATCCCGTAGCAGAGTAGGCAGAGTCTAGTGTTAAGACTTCCGATGTCAGCGTTTCCATGGAATTCACAAGGAACTGCATGTTGAGTGGGAATCGAACCCACAACGAGATTACAGTCTTTAAGTAAGAGTAAGTGGGGAACTAGACTCAGCAGTTTGTATTACCAGCTATGACAATAATCCTCTCTGCGCATGATGGGAATCGAACCCATAATTATGACGCTTTAATAGAATAAATGATCATACAGACATTTCTTTTTTCCAATTTTCATATGCATATGTTTGCATCTATATATTTCTCTATAAAGACACCCCAAAAAAACCAAAATACTCACGATTTTTAGTAGTATACTGTCCATTGGGCACATTAGACTCGTAAGGACCATCGTATTCCAGTCTAACTCTATAGTCACCCAACTCTTGTTTCATAGCACTTAACAGAGGGAACTTCCCGGAGCCACAGGAACCTCTGAAGTCATCCATGTCTACAGACCAGACCATGATACCACCGAAACCTTCTTCTTTGAGCCAGGTCATCTGAAATTAATTCGAATTTTATAATAATCGTAACATTTATTTCTGCTTTTTAGGAAACATATGACATTTCAACGTAGCGGGATTTGAATCTGTGCCTCTTGGAAACCGTCTAAGCGCTCTAATTACTAAGCCATTCATATCATCTACAGCTACATCGATTATTACATATAGTCACTTATGTGTTTTGTTAGTTTGGAGTTTTGTTGGGTTTATAATTTTTTAAATTTCGAAGTATAACAATTTTTCGTTACTAATTTTTGTTATTACAATAAACCATCTCTACTAAAGATTTTCACAAAAATATATTGTAAGTCCTATTAAAAAGAAAAATAACTGAAACAAATTCATAATAATATAATACCTTAGTTTTTAAGGAGCGTTCATCATCAAATCCGACCCACTGGTCGTCTCTATACGCGAAAGGCACCATTTGTTCGTTGTCCCATACAAGAGTGGTGTTGTCCTCGCGAAGGAAGTCGCATATTTCATAGTAGGACATGAAGCCAGCTTCGTTTGTGTAACGCCCTGATTGACCTGGAAAATGGGAATGGAAATGGTAAGTAAAATTTTATGATAGACTGCATTTTTGACTCATTCGGATGTGAACCTGCGA
>DWMY01002336.1:0-12031 GCA_018249775.1 Heliconius hecalesia formosus
AAATTAATTCTTTACCAGCTAATTTTGCCGTGTGGGAGAGAATTGTGAAGGTGTGCTTAATGTTATTTAAATACAGATGTACATACAAAAAAACATTACAATACAATATGATGATTTATTTCAACTCTTACTAGAGTTAGATTTAGTTAGGCGACGAAGGTTTAATAAAGAAGGTTTAATAGGGCAACGAAGAATAAATAGAGCAGAAATAAAAACTTTATTTTGTCTGTTATTATAATATAATTTTTGGGCAGTAAAAATTGCACTGCCTCAAAACGCTTACTTTACGGTTACTTTTGTTGTTTATTGCTCAGAATCATTTTGTTTAATTTATCAATTATTAATAATTTAACTCCTTAAGCTTATTATAACAAATAAAAAGTAATACCGTAGGCCAAAAGAAACTAAATATATTTATTTGTTTATTGTTACTATAGTAATTGGCAACACCGTCTTTCAGCATACAATGCTTGTCATTGTCATGCTGTCAAAATTTTGATTACTCACGAAATTATTTGCTTGATGCTCATTTTGTTCTGTAAACTATTATAATTTAAACGGCTATTTTAAGTTAAACAATTTAATAGACTACTTCAAAGGTAATATATATTTAAAATGTAACTCAAAATTGCAAGGATTTCTTTCAGTTTTGGTTAACCTGATTTACCGGCACGATAGCTTGCTTAATAGGAAATTTGTAACTTTCAGATGTTCTTAACTCGTTCCGAATATGACCGAGGAGTTAATACCTTCAGCCCCGAAGGAAGGCTTTTCCAGGTTGAATACGCTATAGAGGCCATAAAACTGGGTTCCACAGCTATTGGCATCGCTACTTCAGAAGGTGTTGTGTTGGCCGTGGAAAAGAGAATCACTTCGCCTCTGATGGAACCAACCACTATAGAAAAGATTGTTGAAGTAGACAGACATATCGCTTGTGCTGTGTCTGGTTTGATGGCTGACTCGAGGTAAATAGTACTGGTACATTAAAACATATAATTTTTTAAGTTTTGTGATAATAATTTTATCAGTTTTCGTATTTTTTGCATAGAACTTTGATAGAAAGAGCTCGTGTAGAGTGCCAGAACCACTGGTTTGTGTACAATGAGCGCATGACAGTGGAGTCTTGTGCTCAGGCTGTTTCTAACTTAGCAATACAATTTGGGGACAGCGATGATGACAGTGGCACTGCTATGTCAAGACCATTTGGTGTGGCTGTTATGTTTGCAGGTAAAAGAGTAGTAACAAATAGATTATGATATAATATGCTAATACAAAAATAGTATAATTATAAAAATAATGAGGATGTTGTGGTGCAGTAGGATCAAATAATTTGTTCTCTGAGTCGGGATCAATCCATAATATTCATATTTACAGTCAAATGCTATTCCACTCTTCTATCTCTCTAAATTTGTATATTTAATTATAAATTTATAGCATCAACATGAATTGCTTGGGCTACAATAATATGCATATATTGTGTATATGACACTTCCTCTCACAATTTCAGTTTATTAGTGAAAATTACATTAAAATCTATTTGTGTGTGTAGTTAGATAGATATATGCAACACATTAAAGATTACATTCTTGCACAAAATGCAAAGAAAGATCTGTGACTTATGGCCACTCTGAAGTTTTTTGTAGTAAAATGTGCATCCTACATTTTAATTTAAAATTTTCGATGCACAAATATACAAAAAAGCCTAAATTCAGACTTGTCTGTACTGTAATTTGTTGATGATGGTAAGCATTAAATTACATTTGACAGGTATTGATGAGAAAGGTCCTCAATTGTTCCACATGGACCCCAGCGGTACATTTGTACAGTATGATGCAAAAGCTATTGGTTCAGGGAGTGAAGGAGCTCAGCAAAGCTTGAAGGTATTTTTATAAGTGTTAAAAAAATATTTTATCAATAGTATTTAACTTTATTTATTTTATTAAACATTTTTAACATCATTACAAACCTTTTTGGTTTTTAGATGTTATATGTATTGTTGTCCTTTGATTAATTTTTAATTGGTAATAAATTGAAAAAAAAATAGATAATTTTTTTTTTCAGCTTCATTCTGTATCTGTGTCAGGCTAGGTAATAAAACAAGCCATTCCCCACGCATTGCCCATTTTCCAAAACATTTCGTGGCCAACTAAATGGCGTAGGAATAGGCGTAACTCCGCACTTTGTTTTACTAGTGCGTGGGGAATTAAAAATATTCGTTTTCTTGAATGAAAATCGAACTCACAACCGTAGCGTTTATATCTTTGGGTGTCGTAACTCTTATTGTGTATCAACAGGCATGGAGCTCAAACATCACGTTTTTCTAAATTTATGTTCAGAAACAAAATAATTTATTAAGAAAAATATATAATTTTAGCAAACAATTTTTTTTCATCATCCAGGAAATCTACCACAAATCTATGACACTCAAAGAAGCAATCAAGTCCGCTCTAACAATTTTGAAACAAGTAATGGAAGAGAAATTGTCCGAGAACAATGTAGAAGTCGTAACGATGACTCCACAATCATTGTTCCACATGTTCACGAGGGAACAACTCGCTGAGGTCATTAAAGATATACCTTAATTTGATTATTTTTCCAATTGGCTGGATTTTTTACAAATATTTATATATGTATGTATAATCCATTTTTTAAATGTTATTTTACTTTTTTATTGGTATTTTTTTTGCCTTTATTGAAAGGTAAATTGGATGATTAAAGTCTAAACTCAAAATTCACTTTGTCTATGTTTAGTTTTGTATTTTAAAAAATCCAACCATGTGTGTCACAAGTAGTAATATTTTATGTAAATTGTATTTTATTGTATATGTTGTATCATTTAGTGTAGTGTAAACAGTAAATGAAAATTTAGCTTGCATATTCGGGGCCATCCATAAACTATGTAAAATATATTTAAGTGAAACTCGAAATTTTGTTGAACAAACATTGCTGGACTACTTTTACAATTTAATAAGTTCTAATAATTTCACTTTCTTTAATAATTGCTATAATATTGCAAAATATATCATGTCACACTATGTACGGGAGGGGAGAGGGGTGTCATGTGGCGTAATTTATGGATCGCCCCTGACAATATTTGAAACTTTGTAAATTGAATCTTGATAATTATATATTTTATAAAAAATACATTAAATGGAAAAAATCAAATAAAATATGTAATGCAATTTTGTTAAAATATTACTTGGTGATGGAGTTTCTAAGAATCTTAATGTAAGTATTCAAAGTTTAATAAAAGTTTCAACACTTTTGTAATGTGTATTTACTTATCTCTTAGTAGAGTATATGAATATATTTTAAATTTTCTTGTACCTATATAAAATAAGTATTAAAGTAAAAAATTGTTTAGAATATAGTAAACTAGGTTTTTTTAAATTAGAACAAAAGATAGTTATTTAGTTTCTTTTGATAAAAAGAGAGAGAACAGAATAGAACAGTTACAAACAGTAACTTTTACATTAAATAGAAAAAATAACATAAACTATTACTTGTGGTGTGGTTATGGATTTTCTAACGGTTTTAATGTAAGTATTCAAAGTTTAATAAATTAGTGCCGAAATAAACTTGTATCTTCTGTTGAGGAAACCCTCGGGAATGTCTGTCTCTTCATGGGGTGAAAGGAACTTGATTCAATTCAACCCCCTGAAGTCACAAGTTTGTCGTATCGCCAGTCTTTCAAGGCCATATATTGAGCCTAAACGTTTCAAGTGACTGCCAGTTTCGGGATTATCGGGAAAACAGCCACGTTGACCTCGAAGAAACTGGAAAACTGGAAACTTTACGCCAATACACCGATTGGCCCTGTATAGGGCCCAGGTTTGGCCCCATATGGAGTACTGTTCTCCTCTCTGGTGGCTGGTGCATCCCAGTATCAGCTTGAACCATTTGATCGCATACAATGTAGAGCAGTTAGAATCATTAGGGACCCAATGCTCTGTGAAAGGCTTGACACTGGCTTTGCGTAGAGAAGTCTCCTCGCTGTGCGTTCTCTACTGCTTTTATCATATTTGACCTGTTACCTGTCGCCGATTTTCTAACCGCACAGTACGTCACGAACTAATACACCATCTGGATACGTGGCATTTTAAAAATGTTAACTTTTTTTAAGTATATTTAAATAAATAAACAAGGGTCTCACTTATTAATTTATAAAATGAATTGAACCCAATAACTGTCGTGGCGACAACGGTTAAGGAGATTGCTGTAGGTTCATTTTCGTGCCACGATAATAAGACAAAGCGTGACCCGACGAATCAAAAGTTCCGTAACTTAAAATAATGTCTCGAAAACTTGGCGTTAATTGGGGAACAGTGTCATAACACTAAGTTCCCTCTGCCTACCCGGCTATATGCGGGACGTAGTGTGAAGCTAAAAAAATCTTCAATAGTGGTCAGAGATGAAACTTAAACTATGCACTTTAAAATGAAATTTAACCAAAGTCTTATATAGATGATCGCGGCCATTCCGGAATTACAATGGAGTGAGAACAGTTCAAGAAACACACTGCAAGATTTGTCTCGTCTAAGATTAGGAAGGCAAACTGTTTAAATTGTTTGTAGTTTAGTAAATGCCGTTTATTTTAAAATAAAATTACAACATGATTAATTAAAGTGTTTTAATTCTTTATCCCTATTTTAACACGCTGTTTTTGTACCACTTGTAATATTTGTATCCTCATGAAATTTGGCAATTATACGTAGCGTAGGTGACAGTACGATATTATGATATCAACGAGCTGGTGTGATGATGGAGTCAGGACATGAGTATTGGAACTCTTCAAAGGTTCCTGGTAAACTATTCGAGTTGGTGACATATCAAAGAAAACCGTGTTTTTTTAGTTTTATATATATTAATCAACAAAGAGGCTTGATAGAGGGCTTTGAGAAATTGAGATTTTTCGTATAGTTCTCTCGGGAAGAAAATAATCTAAATTGAAAAAAGCTATCGGCGTAGATGCTATCTACAGCTAACTTCAGGGCGGCCACGACTCGTCGACTGAAAAAAAAAACCCTTAACTACAGAGTAGATAGTATTTGTATTGATGATTTTCAAGACTCATCATTATAAATATCAAATCTAGAAATATACAAAAAATAAAAATACTTTGTGTACTGCTATATCCTTAATATGTTTGTGCTCTATGATACAAGTTAAAGAAATTAATGAAAAAATAAAAATATCAATTAAATCAAGTTTATTAGAAAATCATTTGAAAATTAATTAAAGTATTAACAAATTGAATAGAATTTCTAAACGCTTTAGGTATAAGAATAATAAGCACCAATGGTGTAAAACCGGCATTTGTGCATTTTGAGCACATATTACGTGAATAATAATTGTGAAAAAGTCAAAAGTAGTGTGGTCATTGGTGACACTGGGATATAAGCATGATTGTTTATGTAACAGGTTGTGAGTTTGATACCCACGTGAGTAAATGAAATATTTGTTATTTTCATTTCTTCGCTCGTCGCTGTCGACACTTTAGTTACTCACTTTCCACCGAATTCTGGACGCACGGAGTGTTGAGGCGGAAAACAACGCCGCGCTTTTGCTCTATACCAGAGCATGGAAATGAAAATATTAATTACTTACAATTATTCAAATGCCTTTCTTTCCTACTCTTTTAACTCATATGTTTAATATAAAATTAGTTCATATTAAAAAAAGAAATCAGAATATATATAATTTTATTAATATTTTTTCTTATAAAATATATACAGTCAATCTGGGTAATTTTGATAGATACGAGCGATATTTTAAGCTGTCTTACAATTTAGGCACATTGCGTGAGAGTGTTTATGATTAATTAGTGTTCTCGTTATACTTTACACCTATAGGCATTTACATACACCTTTTAAAATACTTCAGTAAAATACGTTTAATAAAAAAGTTTAGAGGCTAATTAAAAAGAAAATAATTTAAGCAAACTTTTAATTATTTAGAACCCAAGCTCTTATACAAGTCTTACTGGTATCTACTGTAGATATCATCGTATTTTCATTTTCGATTTCAGACGACAATTCATTTAGCACGTTTGATGTTAATGGTGCTAAAGTAACATTATCTTCATTTATATTTGTGTTTTCCTTGTGCTAAGTTTTAAGTTTCTTTTCCTTCTTAAAATTAACATTTATTCATTAAAATAAACATATTAAATAAAAATAGTGAATAGTATTGTATCACACGGAAAAATTATCAAAGGTATTCAGATTCACTGTATTACATTTCTATAAATAACAAATGCAACTCTTTATGTCTAAGTAAAAATCTGAATAAGATTTATATAAAGATTCTTTTATCAATTAAACTTAACTTATAAAAATATCAGATCAGATCCCAGGTATTACAATTGTTAACACTTTATTATGAAAGAAATAATATAAAAAAATGTGAAGTAAATATCAAATTACAATAATAAAAAAAACGTGGATAATAATAAAAAATAACACCTTTGATAAAAAATATCAAAAACTACCAATACTTAGCCAAATACGGTTCCAAATCTAACGGATTCGTATTCGGTCCGAACCTTTCAACGGGAATACCATTTTTATCAACAATGAACTTGGAGAAATTCCACTTTATAAAATCACCTAGAGTACCACTTTGTACCCGTTTCAGAAATTTCCACAACGGATGAGCATTGTCACCGTTCACCTCGATTTTTTCAAAAACATCAAACTTGACGTTTCTTTCTCGAAGAAATTTTGTAATTTCATTACTATTTCCCGGTTCTTGACTACCAAATTGATTACATGGGAACGCTAAAATCCTTAAATTGTTAGATTTTGCATATTTTTCATATAATTCGTTTAATTGGTTATAATTATTATCGGTTAATCCACACTGAGATGCGACATTTACTACAATTAATGTATATCCTTTATATTTGTGGAGTTTAATGTTTCTCCCATATATATCTTTTACAGTAAACTCGTGTATTGATTTGGCGTTTTCAAAGTTCATTTCTGTAGTTTCTTCTGTTTTACTAAAAACATAATTGTCAAGTTATTTTTATTTTTATTCTTATAAATAGTGTTGTCCTCAAATATTTTTTTATAATTATTATAAAAATGTTAATGTAATCATAATTAAATTACGTATCTTAGACAGTAATGAGTTCGTTATGAGACAGCGTTTGACTAAACGTCACTAAACACGCAACGTCTAGATGAGCGGGCGGTGCATAAACAGTGTTAAGACAGAGGGAAGAAGTGTTAGACACTATCTGTCCTCTGCCGATCCTGCTATCCACGGGATACAGAGTGAAGCGGAATAAAATATACAAAAAAAACCAATACTTACTTCCCAATATTATGAAACTGCCTAAAAGTATCAACAGCTTGATATATATCAGTGGCCATTATATCCGGGTTCTCTAAAGCAGCGAAATGGCCGCCATCTTCCACAATAGTGCTATGTAAATAATTCTTGTATTTTAATTTCAAAATACAATCTGGTTGAAAGACTAGTTCGTATTTGAACTTTATACCCCATGTTGGTACTTCTGTTGGTATTCTGTAATAAAGTTTAGTTATTTTTTTATTTATGAGTTGCTTTACACTACAGACTTTGATCATCTGTGCCTTTATTTGCTGTTTTTCTTAAGTACGTTATTATACTGTTATTCAGTTTTATGCTGTATCCTGCATACAGTAGAATAAGCAGAGGGAACCTGTATTAAGACACTCCGTTCCCCATTTTCTGCCGAATTCTGGAGACATTGCGTGTTGATTGGCAGAACTCAACGCCGCGCTTTGCCTCGACACCAGAGCGAAGAAATAGAAATATAAATAAATATTTCATCTCCTCGAGTGGAGATCGAACCCACAACTAGTCGGTTTTACAGTCACACTTCGTGCCGCTGCGCCACGACTGGCCTCAGTGAGCCTTTAGTGATATTCTAAAAATATATTTAAATAGAAAAAAGAAAAAAAAAATACTCACTCATCAATTTTCATACTAAAATATTTCCAAGTAAACGTTTCAGCGTAAGCCCTCATACTGGTAGTAATACTATTAGTAGTCCAATACACCATTATATTATCCAAGAGATGTGTCAAACTATATTTATCTAATAAATTGCCATCCCCAGACTTTTTGTATGTAGGGTTTGTCATAGTGGAGAATTTCTCTAAAATGTACGCTGATAAACCCGCCGGTGAATCAGTCAGGGCTACGCCTGGAAAAAAATACATTTTATTCATAGGTACTGTTAAATTATTAGAAAAAAATATATTTTTTTAGTGAATTATTTAATGTATTGCCATTCAACATGCAATGTCAAGAACTAAATTTCTTCTGCATATCTCTACTATGTAGAAAATGTGCAAAACAAAAAAAATAAATTTCTTTCCTAAGTGTGCACTTTAAAAATGTTAAAAAAAAATAAAGTTAATTTTCTTACCAACAGTATCAGGTTTAGTAGCCTGTATATGTAAATATCCAGATTCCTCTAAAAGTCTCATGATATGGTCCCTGTATGGATACATACGACTTTCTAATTCTTTTTCTACTATCAGCGATGGCCATAATGATCCTTTAATATAAAATCATGAATTTTTCATATTAAATATAAAATAAATGTTCCTTTTCTTATCAGATATAAAATAAATTATGATTTATTTCGTAATTAGCTCCATTTTATTTGACTAGATTAGGGAAACAAAAACATTTTGAATATAATAATTCTACTTTAAATTTGATCCACCATTAAGTACATTCAAATTATGCAATAATAGCATCTGTAATTCTTTATTAACTTTCCGTAATGCAATGGTGTCAGTCACATTGTTCACAATATGACTTTGTTCCCATAAAGGGAATGGTAAAATTGAAATTATTTCCTATATACATTTACCCGGCTCTGTTGAGACAAACTTTTCAGGTCTGAGGCAGCACTCTGTACCAACCGTGCTATATACGGGAAAAAATATGAAGCTAAAAAAATCAACACTTTCCCAAACGAAAAAAGACTTCATACAATATATTATTTAACTCACCTAACCAAACATAAACATTGGCAAGTCTATGGAACAATAGAACTGGTAAATTTGTATGGAAACCTAATACCCTTTCAGGGAATATAGTTGACAGTATTGAACCTAAATTATGTCCTATATCACCACCGTGTATATAATATTTTTCATAGCCAATTCTTTTCATTAAATTTGATATGACTATTGCCATTTCTAGTGGTCCTAGGCCAGGACGCGCTGGAGCCTAAAATGTTTAAAATAATTATTTTTTTTAGCTTTTTATTTTTTTTTCGGCTTGGCTTAATTCTGTTGACATGGATTGGTCTTGACAGCGTCACCGGACAGGGGCTTCACGCTGTATCCCGTATATAGCAGGGTAGATAGAGACCAAGTATTAGAAAAATATTAAATATTTCGTTTTCGTCGGGCGGAAATTGAATCTATAACCTTTACAGCGCCCGCCTTGAGAACGGCCGTGGCGCAGAGGTTGTGCCTCTGCGCCACGGCCGTTCTCAAGTTATAAAATCATAATTTTCTATGAAATAAAGATAAATAACCCTTTCCCCAAATAGCTATTCTTCATTATGAATATTGTATCAAAAAAAGTTATCTTAATGATTATTATAAAAAAACATAGAACAATTTTCATAGCTGTTAATAAAATAATATAATAAAAATAATAAAGAATTTAATTACAATATGGTCGATGAGTCGCGGCCGTTTTGAAATTTAATTTTCTGTATTTTTGTGCATTGTTCACTCTGGAAGAAAATAATCAAAAGCACGAAAAATTCTAAAATAATATCTGCCATCTACAGCTAAATTCAGGGCGGCTACGGCTCGTTGATCTTACTGTAATGTCAAATCTATCGTTTTATTACCTGAGAAAACCCAAATCCAGGCAAGCTAGGTGCAATAATTTCAAAGGCAAAGTTATGGCCTACTTTAGGAGTAACAAGTTTAGGTATTAGTTCATAAAATTCCCTTATTGAGCTTGGCCATCCATGTAGTAATAGAAGAGGGACCACCTGTAAAAAATATTTTTAGTTTTGACTGTCTATCCCACATAGCAGCATGGGCAGGGGAAACCAGTTCTTAACTGAGAAGAGTAAGGAGTGACTCCTGTCATCCCAAACATGGAGACATTGTATGTTGAGTGGTTGAACTCAATAGTGCATTCTGCAATTTTATTTAGATACTTTTTTTAACTAAATATAAGTGATCATACATAGCAAAAAACCAGACAAGCGCGGTGAATGCAGCAACAGTGATCTCATAAGGATTCCTTTTTTCCTTAAAAAGTATGGAACTCCAAAAATCACAATTAAAAATCAAATGACATTAAAATTAAAAATCAAAGTATTTGTTAGAATACAGAGGATTCCTTAGAGGTAGTTACAACAATGTTCTAAAAATATTATTATTTTTTTTAAAGGTGAATTGAGGAGCCAGTGGGACAACATTTTACTGAAAAGGCATTCATTGTGGATTCTATTTCCACTTGGGAGAATGAATTATTACCATTTTTTCTGTCTAGTAGGAAGGCAAGCTATAGAGTTCCATCATGGCAATTCCAATTCCAATTTCTTGAAGGCAGTTTGAGGGGAATGGAGTGTCTTATTTAAACATTTTTCCTGCCTAAAAAGTTTACAAATTTGTATCATTATACTCACTTCTACATCTGATGCAACATTGGGTTTCACATGTACATAATGCATATCAATACCTTGTATATTAGTTACAAAATGGTCATATTTATTGAAAAAATCTTCCCTTTCCTTAAAATTATATTTATGTTGCCAGTAATCTAATATTCTAGTCATGAAATTGGAATTGAATCCATAAGTAAATCCTGTATTTTCCAGTGGTGGGACCAAAGGTCTTCTGTGAAGAAGCCTTTCTCTTAGATCATTAATCACCTAGAGAAAAAATTATAATATTATAACATTTTTTAGCACAGGGGCACAAGTGTGTGACTGTAAATGTGACTTGTTGTGGGTTTGATCCCCACTTGAGGAAATGAAATATTTGTTTAAATTTATATCTTAATTTTTTTGCTCTGGTGTTGAGAAAATGCATGGCCTCTATGCCATTGCACATGGCACTAAGGCACATACTGCCACTACACATACACAACACGCAATGCCTCTAGAATTTAGTGGAATTGTTTTACCACTAGGTTCCCTCTGCCTACCCTGCTGTGTGATACAGCATGCTGATTTATTTTTATTTTATTTAGTGCTATTTATATTGAAATAGTTTATATTAAAATATGTTACCACATCAGAGAATTCTATTTTATAGGGTCTTATTGATAAATCTGGCTTCAACTCCATTGGATACAGTCCCCAATATGCGTCTAAATCTATTTTCGGTAGGTCAGGTGGTGTTGTAAGGAGTTTATATGTGTAACATGATGCGATGAACGCAATTATCGCAAATACGAAAGAAAAATTACCAAACTGTAAAATAAAAGTAAGTATTTGTAGAATTTATTTTATTATATATATTTAAGTAAGAAAAAATAGTTATAAACATTAACTTACTGATAGTAATGAAAATATCTGTTTCTTTTTCTCATTTTCATTTAGTTTTTTCTTGTTTTCTTTTTTCGGCTGTTGTTTGTTGGCCATTTGGATTATTTCCAAGGATTTTAAACTTAGAAATAATTAATATAGCACTATTTATGTTATAACTTACTGCTAAGAGGAAGCTTATTCAAGATATTCAATTCATTTAGAATAGTATTTTTATTCATATATTTTATTTACTTATTAACAATGAAATGACTTTACCGGATAATATTTATTGACTTTGAGAAGTTTGGGACTTTTGAAAGTGAGTTCTTTTATCTATGTATGTTGATAAGAGCTGATAAGTCAACTCACATCTGCAAGTTTATTACTTGATTGGAGAGAATGACTTAAATTTTAAAATCTCATTTTCATTATTGTTTCTGTCAATGTCAATTATTTACATTATGGTTGTGGATGTTTTTATATATTTCTACGAATCTTATACATTTATTAAACGTGTAA
>DWMY01002337.1:0-12029 GCA_018249775.1 Heliconius hecalesia formosus
TAAGTTTCCTAAAAATCTGTTCCAGTACTGCTGAAAATAATTTTGGTGACATAGGGTCGCCCTGTCTTACGCCTCTTCCTATTTTAAATGAAGTGCTCTTCTTTTCCAGCTGAATTTTTGCTGTGCTATGACTGTAGACGTTTCTTATTAATCTTATGTACTTATGCTCAATTCCTTGTTCTTTTAATGCCTTCCATATTTCTGCGTGAGTTAAAGAATCAAAAGCTTTACTATAGTCGATAAAAGCTATATAGTATGTGAGGTTATATTCCTTATACTTCTCTACAATTTGGCGTACTATGTGTATGTGGTCGATAACTGAATGATCTCTCCGAAATCCAGCCTGCTCTATTGGTCGGTGTTCCTCTAATGTTCCCTCTATTCGCTTTAATATTATTTTAGAAAATATCTTATATAGATTTGACATAAGGCTAATAGAACGATAATTCCCTATATCATATTTATCGCCTTTTTTATATAAAAGGATGATGTTAGATTCCAACCACTGGTGCGGAATGATTTCTGTGTTTATTATGTCGTTGAACATTTTTTTTAAGGCAGGTATACCTCTTTACTTTGCTTTAAGATTTCGTTATTTATTCCGTCGGGTCCTGGTGCTTTGTCTACGCTCTGGGTTTCGATAGCTTTTTTTACTTCAGATGTGATGATTTTAGGGACGTTAGAATTTTTTTCCAGATCAACTACCTCGTTTATGGTGTTGCTTGTATACAGTTTCTTATAATATGTTGTAGCTATGCTAAGTATGTCCGTCCGACGACGATTCCATTTTCCTTTATTATTTTTTAATTTTACTATCCAATCTTTAGAATACTGTAGTTCCCTATACGCTTTTTTTATTCCACCAGTTTTCTCAATACACTTTTCAATAGTTTTGATTCTGTGCTGTCTCCGATCCTTTCTTATGTTATTCTTTATTTCTTCGCTAATTTTTGATATCTGTTTTCTTCTATCTGGTGTATCCCTTTCGTTGATCAGATGGTATCTCTCCTCTAGTAGATTAACAGTATTAGTTGTTAATGTTTTCTTCGATTTTTTGCTAGTGTTTGTGGCTAACTTAATTTGTGATTTTATAGTGTTCTCTATCCAGTTATATTTTTCCTGTATACCTAGTTTCTTCGTTGTGTCCTCAAATTTTGTGAAAGCGTCTTTCAGAGCACTTGTAGTTTGTTCTATATCGTAGTTTTTAAGGTTTTCATACGCTGTATATTGTCTTGGTCTGATATTTTTAGGTTGATTTGCCATTAATTCAGTTCGTATTAATTTATGATCAGTGTTAAAATTTAGATTATTAATAATGTCGAAGTTTGTAAAATATCTGGTTTTGTTGGTCATTATAAAATCTATTCATATTTCTTTCCATCCGGCGTGACCCAGGTCCACATGTTCTTTTTACTTTTCCGGTATACTGTGTTAAGTATAGTTAGGTTATTCCCTATTGCAAAATCGATGATTTTTTCTACGTTCTTACTTCTGATTTTGTTGTGATACGTAAAGTTTCCTATTGTCGACTCTTCTCGTGGGCGTCTTTCACCAATTTGGCCGTTGAAGTCTCCTAGTATTATTAAGTTATTGTGGCAGTGTTCTATTATGGCGTTATTCAAATCGAGGTAGAACTTATTTATAGTTTCTTCTTTAGCTTGCTCTGTAGGTGAATATACCTGTACAATAGACCAGGAAGCTTTGTACCCCGGTAATTTTAGATTTATTATTGCTATACGCTCCGAGATTCCTACGAATCCTTCTACATATTCCGTTATTTGTTTCTTAATAATAAATCCTACCCCGTACTAGCCTGGAGTCTCTCTTATATGAAAAAGTAAGTAGTCTGAATGAACTACAATATTTTCCCCCATTTGGCTAACTGCGCTGAGTCCTAAAACATCCCATTTAATATGTTTAAGCGCATACATTAATTCCGTTAAATCCTCTTCTTCTCTCAAAGTGCGTACATTTAAAGCGGTGATGTAAATTTTTGAATCTTTCTCTTTTTTTTTGGAAGGTTATGGTCTTTTTTTTTTAACTACTAAACTAATACTAGAATTTTAATTGGCAAGAGGGATGAAGAAAATGCTATTTATAAAATATTTTAACATTTTTATTTTTAACAGCTTAGATGGACGTTCTTTTTTCATTTCACGATGCTTAACCATATTGTATTTCTTGTGACGCAGTTACGAATAGATGTCAATAACGTTAACACCTACTACTACAAAAATATTACTAAGCATCGCCGATCTGCCACTTTTCATTCTCAAAAAACATAACGAGAACAAGAAAGCGATATCTCTCGTTCTATTTTACGCAATTCAACATTGCCGCCATTACCTACGACTCGATTTCGTAAATGAGGAGTGTGCGGCGTTAAAGCTTTGATAGGTCTCTGTCTGTGTGCGTCATCTTGACAAATTTGCTGTGTGCCAAAAATGCCGGGCTCCGGTGCCCAACCCTTCTTAAAGACCGGCAACGCACCTGTAGCTCCTCTGCACGGCAGACGGTTGCACGGGGTCGTGGGCGGCGGTGATCACTTACAATCAGGTGACCCGAACGCTCGTTTACCTTTTCCATGAAAATAAAAAAATAGCGTTTTATTTTACATTTTCTTTGAAAAAATCACTTTCCCATTTTTGGAAAAATCTCTTTTGTTTTAATTGTATTAGGTTTTTATAGAGCAGTTAAAACCGTGGTTTCGTTTAAAATGACAAAACCACTGTATATTTCTTAAGAAAATTATCAGAAAAACACACTCAATAAATTTAAGTTACATACTCGTGTTACTTAAGAATACCTACTGTATTTTAAAAACAACGATTGTCTTACTTTTAATGACTTGACGTCCTATAAAGAAAACTTTGTATCGCCGCCGTCCTCACTTAGCGCTTAATTAAATTGTATCGCCTTTCCTCTTGTACTTCGAGTTTGTGAATATTTATATTACATACTTTTTTTATAAACTTATCTTGTTATAAAAGATAAGCTTCCATAATCATATTAATTCAGAGGAAATTATTAAATATTTTTTTATCATTTGTAAGTAATTGTGGCATTGTATGCGAATATTTAGCCCACGAGAATTACGAATTCGAAATATTTTTAGTAGTTTTTTTTTAAATATACAGAATATATAAACAGTGATACCCCAATAGGTAGACCGACACACTAGTTAAGATCACGGGACACGGCTGGGTGCGAGAAGCGCAGGAAATTCTAGACGGAGGCCCATGTCCACTTTTTAAAGACAAAGTAAGGTATTTAATTAAGCGAATTAGAATATATCGCATAATTACGAAAAATAGAAGTAAAGAACGTCGAGATGGAACATTTCAATGTAAACATATTTTTTCATTTTCCATGAGTCCAATTAAACCTCTAACTAATATTGTTCCTTATAATCCTGTTTCATTTCCATTGTTGAACACTATTTTTATTATTACTTCAGGTATAACAATAACAGTTAAGCATTTTCTTTTATTTTTTTATTCTTGTAGCTCCCAATATTATAACTTATAAAACATATAACTTGAAGAAAAATAACTAAAAATATACTTGCCTTAGTCCTATCTTTATCGGTGAGACCGGAGCACGTAGAAATACAGCTAAAGTTCAGACGTAGCAATTATTCTTGCTGATTAAAACAAAAGACTTTTCCATTTCTAATTCTAGAATTTTCCTTTATCTTTGAAATGTAGTGGCAATATAAAATGTTTTTTTAGCTATACGCTATACGCTCACGCATATCGCTTTAATATCAGTTACGTACCAGTTACGTTAGTTTTTTGACATCATAATTTTTATTTGTTTCTTTTTTTACAACTATTTCATCAAGATGTCGCAGCCTGACAAATTCGTAAACAAAAATTCTAATTCCGAATCAGTGATTGGAGTCAGACCAGGTACATTTGTCTGAATGTAGCGATGGTAAAATTTTAAACTATACAAATCATCTTGAAAAGGAAACGCTGAGACTTATGTGATAGAAAAAAAATTAAATTGCTAAAAAGTGCGATAATCGTCCAAAATTAATTTGCAAAGTTAAAAAACAGCTTAACGCTGTATCCCGCACACAGCAGGGTAGGCAGAGGGAACTTAGTGTTAAGACACTCCGCTCCCCACTTTCTGCCGAATTCTGGAGGTATTGCTTGTTGAGTGGCAGAACTCAACACCACGCTTAGCCTCGACACCAGAGCGAAGAAATGGAAATATAAATTTAAGTAAATATTTAATCTCCTCGAGTGGGGATGGAACCCACAACCAGTCGGTTTTACAGTCACACTTCGTGCCGCTGCGCCACGACTTTGCAGAGTACATTAAATTTTTTTTATCAACTTCACGCTGTATTCCGCACACAGTAGGGTAGGCAGAGGGAACCTCCCCACTTTCCACCGAAGTCTGGGGGAATTGTGTGTTGAGTGGCGGAACTCATAAATGATCGATAAAGTTTGTCCTACTTATTTTTTTTTACTTTACTTTAGAGGCCAGTCGTGACGCAGGTGCACTATGAGTGACTGTAAAATCGACTGGATGTGGATTCAATCCCCATTCGAGGAAGTGAAATATTTATCTACATTTATATTTTCATTTTTTCGCTTTGGTGTCGAAGCAAAGCGTGACGTTGAGCTACACTAGGTTCCCTCTACCTACCCTGCTGTGTGCGGGATACAGCGTGAAGCTGATAATTTTTTTTACATTCGATGGGGTGACACCACCGACTTCCGCACCGGGTGCCACCTAAGGTAGCTACGTCACTGTTGACAGTTGCGTCTTAATATCAGCTTCACGCTGTATCCCACACACAGCAGAGTAAGCAGAGGGAACCTAATGTTAAGACACTCCGTTCCCCACATTTCGCCGAGTTCTGGAATCACCCGTAACACGGTTGCACGCGTTATTATGGCACACACGTTGTCCCATAACAACGCTTTTAAAATAGGATCCAGCAAAACTATAGAAAATTTTCTATATTACGATCTAAAAAATATATATTGAAAGTATCCGATCGTTGCTACGCTGTCAACGTCAAATACCCAACCTTGAATCAGCTGTCAGCAATGTCAGTAATCAGACGTCAGCTGTCAGTGAAAGTAAATCAATTCTTATTCATAAAAAAAACCATAAGTTTGAAGTAAGAAAACAATAATTATTTTATATCGTGTCCTTTAATTATACCTACAACAATCAGTCACTAACTATTTATAGCCTTTGTTCAAATAAAACAGGTCATTACTTAGTTTTTTATTGTTGAACAAATATTATTAACAACTCGTAAAAATTCCATTAGTACATATTATTCTCACTTGTTCCTTATAGTTTCAGGGTCAAGATTGTTATGTAGTAGTGGGCAGTGGAACAAAGAATAAGTAATTGATGTCGTTTCTGACTTAAAATACATAAACATGAAGAAAGTTGTATTATTTAAAAGTGTGTCAGAGGACTATGAGCAGGCTTTCCGTGGCAAGTATGAAACTATATTTGTGGAGCCACTGCAATTTGAATTTGTTAACTTACAAGAACTGAGTGAGAAATTGCTGAAGAAAGATTATAATGCCCTCATATTGACCAGTCCGAGGGCCATTGAAGCAGTATCAAAGTGCTGGGCACCTTCAAAACTTGATATTTGGAATACAAAAAATGTATACACAGTAGGTGAAGCAAGTAAACAAAAAATTAAATTGTTACTAGGCTTAGAAGCTGTTGGCAGTGACACTGGCAATGCTGAAAACTTAGCATCGTTAATAGTCAAAGAAAACTCAGAGGAAGCTAAATTCCTTTTTCCATGCGGCAACTTGAGGTCTGAGACATTACCTAATACTTTATCCTCAAGAAATATTACTGTTGATGCTCTAACAGTATATGAAACTAAGGAAAATGAAAAATTAAGAAGTAATTTACTAAACTTAAACAACATTGTAAATCCTAGTTGCTTAATATTCTTCAGTCCGTCAGGCTGCGAATATATATATAGACAACTGCAAACATTTAACAATAAGTTATCAGTTCTTCCACATTTTGCCATTGGAAACTCAACAGCACATAAGATAGAAAATTTAGGAGTAGAAATTGCTGGTGTAGCAATGAAGCCTCGAGCTGACAGTATTCTTGAGTGTGTTGAACAGTATTACAGAACTTCTAGCTCATAGCCAGTGCCAGTTTATATTAAAAAATGGTGACGGTGTCAATGTGTATATAACATGATATAATACTCGAATTTAGTACAACAGAATAGTATTTAAATATTTTATTAAAATTGTTTATAGAATTTTTATATAAAACAAAGATATTATAAATTTATGTTGTTATTATTAAACTTCTAATTCATTTTCTTGTTGTATTTGAGATGTGGGCGGTACACATACAGCCTCCCATTTACTTGTCACTGCCATGTATGCAGACAGAGCACTCACTATTACCAACCCTCCATTTATGAGTGATAGGGGCTGAAATTACATAAAAATATCAGTAAATTATTATATTATTATTACGCATTGTAGCAGAATAGAATATTATCTCTGTATGCTGGACATAGCAGGGTAGGTAGGGGAGACCTGGGAACCTAGTATTAAGACACTCCATTCCCATTAAGACTTCCCTTCTCCGCTGTCACCGAATTCTAATTTATTGCGTGTTGAATGGCGGAACTCAACTGCGCATTTTCTTGTCTTGTTATCAGAGCTATATAATGAAAAAATTAAATATATTAAATATTCAATTATTTGTGGGAATTTATATAAATATTTGAATTATTTTAAAATCTTCGCTCTGGCAAGACGAAATCTGGCGTTAAGTTCCGCCTGCACTCTATCTGCTGTAAGCAAAGTATATACTTTAAAAAAAAATTACATTAATATAATATGCAAAATTGAAACATTAATATATTATGATAATATGTGTTGTTATTACAAAATCACCTTGAATCGTTTCCTGTATATTTATATTCAGCAAAATGAACTGTTTGAATTTTTAAAAACCTTCGCTAGTTGTTATAAAAATAATATATTTTGAAAGAGACATTGACAGTATGGTAATATCTGATTGTATAAACGAGTCGATGGTTGTGGGCCTGGTTTTAATTCGGAGAAATATTCCAATATATATTGTATATTTCTATCCTATGTATTATCCTTTCAAGGATCATATTTTGAAGAAACTTGCGACAGTGATCCCAGCTCAGAGACTGCCCTAAGTTGGAATGTATCACATTTAAATTAAAAGCGATCTTATCGATATGGCTTAGTTCCCGAGAAAGTAGACAAACACGCTTACACTTACAAAATTTAGCGCACATGCTTGGAAACTTAAATGGCTTACCATTATCAAATATCCAATCCCAACCATTTCATATATATATGCAGGTCAAACTGAAACTCTCCCTTTTCGAAATCGGGAAAAAGACGACATCGCTTAGTACTTTACATAAAAAGTAAATTCATCAATATGAACAATAAAATTACTTTTTAACTACTTTGCATTTAATGATGCCATTAAAAATTATGCTAAATAGCTCACTTATAATGGATTTTTTACAGCACACGTTCTGTTTGTATCCTTATTAGAAACCTAATTAATTCTATTTTTAACACTAAAGGCTCTTTTACACAAAAGTCAAGGCTCTCCGGAAAATATATCTAGATACGCCGATGGTCTTAACATTAGGTTCTCTCCGCCTACTCTCTCTATTTTGGAAAAAGAGTTCAGCTGAAGCTATTTGTATTCTTACCCCATAAGTATATGCTATGAAACTTTGAGGATTACAGAAGACCACGCCGAGGACCGCCAGCAGTAACAGCATTGAACCCAGGACTGTCGACACTATGAGATCCTGAAGTGTTTTTGTTAGACTTTAATATTCTTTGCTGCTATAAGAAAACAAATCCTGAGATTTAAGGTTAATTCTACTGAAAGAGTTAACCGGTTTTTTAACAAACAAGTTTAAGATTTTGTTTCATGTCACTTTCATTTTAACAGCTGAAAATATGCGGGGTCAGTGCAGGACCTTCTAAATGTAAAAATAGGTTTATTACATTAAACAATCAAAACTTTCTTAAAAGCGAAACAAATAATAAAGATTGTACGGTTTTAGCGGCCAAGGATGCTTAAATCTGATTTATCTTTCCATCACTAGACGCCTGATTTTGACGATAGAATATTTTAATCAATAAAAACAGCCTCAACGCCACAAGGTCCTCCACCGACACTGGCATTGCAATAGATGGTACGTTTAACATCACTTGATTAAAATGCAACTAGTAAGACCAATTTAATTATTTTAATCCTTTAAAAATATTGTATATAACAATAATAAATAAAGTAAACCAACACAAAAAAACCATATCATAGGCGCGTGCGCGGCCAGCGACAGCACGTTGACCGCAGTGACGACCGCCAGGCAGGCCCCCGCGCCGAGGGTCAGTCCCCCTGCCAGCCTCGACACCGTCAGCGAACACCCACCACCCCATATGAACACAATGGAGGTGATTGTGCAGGTTAACTAATAAAAAAGTAAAAAGTAGGGACCAGTCGTGGGTGCGAGTGTAACGCGACAAGTTGTTAGTTCGATTCCCACTTGACGATATATTACACAAATGGGACGATATATTTAAAAATTAAATATTTTCATTTCCTCGTCCTGGTAACGAAGCAAACAGCGCAAACAGTGCTGCGTTGAGTTCCACCAACGTGTGTTGACCACACGATGCCTTCAGCATTCGGAGGAAAGTTGGGAACGAAAGTGTCGTAATGAGGACGGAGTGCCTTAACGGTCCCCAGGTTCTCTCTGCCTTCCCTATTATGTAGCCTAGCCTCACGGCAGAGGTAGCTTGGTGATTTAGCGTGTTGGGTGAGAACCCCCACGCCTCACTTTGTTTTATTAGAACAAATTAAAACAATTTTAATTCGATCACTTCCCTCGATTCGGATCGAATCCGAACCAACCCCCGCGTTTACAGACACTATTGCACTGCGTCACATGATCTTACAATTAATAAGTAAATGATTGTTGTTTGGTTGTAGCTATGAATTAAATATTTGTTTTCGACGTATTTTTGTACGCCATTGTTTCGCGGTTGCGTTGTTGAGTGTCCGAACGTCACTCAATAGTACCGATGAATAAAATGTCTTACTATTGGGCTCTCTGTGCCTATTTCCAATATTATGGTAGATTTCTAGAAACTCTGTTTTTGCCGCGACAATATCGGCGGGAGGCATTGTCGTGTGCGGGCGCGCTGCTATATTTTCGTTGAAAAAAAGAGTTTTATTCAAGATAGACGACGAAAACAGTGTAAAAAGCAAAAATAATGTTGCTATTACTTATTCCAACGGAAAAACAATATTAAATAGAGTTTACTGAAACATAGCAAACTTATCCAGAACTATTAGCTATAGGATAGATCTATTGAAGCATATCGCGATAAAGTTAAAAATATTGTGCGCTAAAAAAGCAAATAGAGATGATATTTTTGGAAGCAGCTATCTCTTATCCTCATGTAATTTTTAAAATCATTCTCTGTTAGTAAAATTAGCTTCGCGCTGTATGCCGCATACAGCAGGTTGAGCAGAGGGAATTTAGTATTAAGATACTCCATTCCCCGAGTGGCGGAACTCAACGCTGCGCTTTGCCTCGATACCAGAGCGAAGAAATTAAAATATTCAATATTTCATTTCCTCGAGCGGGAATCAAACCCACAATCAAACCCGCGTTTACATTCACACTTTGTGCCCCGACCACGGCCACGACTGGCCTCTAATGTAGTTCATTAATAATATGAAATTCTTAGACTCAATTTTTTTAAACAACGAAATTATAAAAATAAGTTTGGTTATATAAAATGCTACGTGCATTTTATAAAACTTTTTTCAGCTTCATACTGTATCCCCCACTTTCCGCAAAAATTTCAAATCATTGCCTGTTGACTGGCGGAACTCAACGCTGCGTATTACAAAATTATGAAAATATTTTAAATATTGTACTTACAATCGAAAGTCCTTTAAATATTCCTTCAGCGGACATAAAATAATCATTTTCTAAATAATACTTGCGTAGTATTGAACGCTTCGTCCTCTCGAAGGGTAAGCTGCCCATATCCGGTTCATAACATCGATATTATCATTTAAGATAAAAAAGATATAACATTTCATAAAAAAATATATTAAAAAGTTCTTTTTTTATTTCTAGAGAAAATAAATTAAAAATCAACTAAATTTAAAAGACAACTATTAGTTGTATCTCTGATCATAGTTCAAGTAAAAATGTGGAAATTTGAAATGAATACCATTCGGATGAGCTGATAAAATATCAATTATCGCGATAAAATGTCAATTATTACTGGCAATGTATCGGCAAGATTAAAGAAATAACAACGAAAACCTTTTAAGCGTTTCAATAGGTTCTGAGTAAATAAATATATATCTATATATAGAAATTTATTTTATAACGGCTTCTTCTAGAGAATTACCTAACCTAACCATTTCTGGAATATTTGTCACTTATCTTAGGTGTTTACCTTATACTCTTATTAGTGAAGAGAAGCATAAAGTTTAAAAAAATGGAAAGAAAGAAAGTATCTTTTAATTTTTTGAAACTTTATGCTGATTCCGCTTATTTCGCAAGCAAGGTACGCAGGATTTTTTAGCTTCACGCTGTATCCCGTATAGCTAAAGCTAATACTACAACAGCCTCACTACAATATTAAATTACTAGGCCTGTTTGTTTTACTTGGCACCGACTTCAGAATTATAAAATATTTTTATAATTATTTTTGTTCAACTAAATCAAAGTTAGTTTTACTTTATGTAAAATTATTTTTTACTTTTCAGTAAAAGTCGTCATTTGAAGTTGGTTCTTTTTTGTTAAAAAATATTTTTTACTTTTCAGTTCGTCGTTTGAAGTTGGTTTTTTTTTTTTATAATTTTTTATATAATTTACTTAGTAAGACAGTGGTGTTGAGTAGTGAAAAAGTTTGTTTTTTTTTTTATTCACAGTAATAAAATACCAACTAAGCAAGATATTCGACAGGATGGCGATTACAACTTCGAAAGGATTATCAAAAAAAAAATACAACTACCAAAAAATTAACTAAGGTCACAAATTACACATAAATATAAAAAAACACACAAAATTGTATAAAAACCATATAATATGTATTATCATTAAAATTTTAAATTAAAATACTCGCACAGGTTATATCGAGATCATCGTAACGGACCGTCCGCGTCTACCAGAATACTCCCCCCCACCCCTTTTACTTCCCCCTTCCTTCCTTTCTTACTCCTTCAAAACCATTGAGACATTATGATTTTACATTTTATTATGAAAATGGACTGTTTATAAATAAGGTGCATTCGGGTTATTCAGAGGAGAAAGTATATCTAATAATTAGCTTTACAATATACCTAATATCTATATATATAGGTATCTACAAAGGGAATGTTGCTAAAACACGAAATACTGCTGCGTTTGGTACGTAAAAGTAATTATTGGAAATACCCACTTTTAAGAATAAACAGAATGCACCACATATTAGTTTATAGTTTCTATTAAACTTTTGGTCAGCGAGTTACATTTACTATATAACCATTTACATAAAGTTTTACGCTTGTTGCGTTTCACAGATGCAGCTAGGGCTCTCCTCAAACATTTTTTTTTAATATACCATACCAAAATGTTTTTAATATTCAAGATCAAATATTCTGTGTACCCGGCTACATCTATTCACATAATACCAAATTCTCGACAAAATAAATTAGATAAATATAAAATTACAAACATTTATATCACTTCAGGGATACGTGTGTTAATTAAAAAAGATTAGTAATTAGATTGTTCCAATTACACCATTGATTATCAAATAATCAATTCAAAATATCGATTAATCGCTCAAAAAGTGAGAGAAGGACAACATTCCAGAAGTGAAAAAGTTAGAGGGAGCAACACACACAAGGAGTTTGTGTAATAATTGAGTACAACTTGGTGATATGTACGATATAATGTAAATAAAAAACATAAATAGTGTCTAGTG
>DWMY01002338.1:0-12029 GCA_018249775.1 Heliconius hecalesia formosus
ATAATATTCGCAGGCAAGCTAATGCCTTGAGTTCATTCAAATGACGATAACTTTTTTTTTAATGAACCGATTTTGATGAACTAAACTTTAGTATTTAAGTTGAGTTAAAACAAAGCAATTGGTGAATATTCAAGTAAATCGGTTCAGTACTTTTCGAGAAAAATGCGGACAAAAAATAGCGACAGACAGACAGACAGAGACAAGAAATTTAAAAAAATCTTTTTGCTTTCTATTATTCTTTTTAAGTGTCCCTCTATCCATTTCAGTCAAAATTACTAAATGTACAGACAACATATTTTTACTGTCTTATTATATATAGAGATAATATTAAAATTCTTATTTTATTTTTTAGCAACACGCTGTATTCCGCACACAGCAGAGTAGGCAGGGAGGGAACCTTGTGTTGAGACACCCCGTTCCCCATTTTCCGCCGAATTCAAGAGGCGTTGCGTGTTGAGTGGCGGAACTCTACGCCGCGCTTTGCGTCGACACCAGAGCGAGGCCAGCCGTGCAGGGGCACAAAATGTGACTGTAAACGCGACAGGCTATGGGTTTCCACACGAGAAATTCCAACACGGAAAAATGAAATATTTCATATTTTATTTATTTGTATTTAAGAATAAATATTACTATCTATATAAATATTAATATCTAGTATTAACTGCTAAGGTTACTATAGTTTCAGAAAGGGATGATTAATTTTCTAATGAAAATTGGAACCATATAAATAAAGACACTGACAGCGGCAATAGACTGTAAGCACGACGGTTGTGGGTTCAATTTCTATTTGGGGGAATTAATTATTTTCGTTTCCTCGCTGTGGTGACACGACAAAAAAATCTAGAACATTGAACGGAAAGTATGAAAAGGAGTGTCATAACATTAGATTTCCTCTGTATGTCCAACAAACTACATAAATATCGAAAAACGTAATATAACAGTTAAATCACCAAAATAAAATTAACAAACAGACAATTTACCGCACAACAAAACTCAACGACCTAACTATGAAAATTGACCACAATGTATAAAAGGTAATTATTATTTAGACAATTACAAAGTTACCGTAGTAGCTGGAGCAGTGTCGTTAGTTCGGGCCGTTCAAAGTTAATAATACCCACGCCACGTTACCAACTTCCACTGGCGTGTTCTGGTAATAAATCTGGACGAGTTTTGAAAAGATATTTTGCATTATATTTTCTACTAAGAGGCCAGTCGTGGCGCAGGGGCACAAAGTGTGACTGTAAAACCGAATCGTTGTGGGTTCGATCGCCACTCGAGGAGATGAAATATTTACTTAAATTTATATTTCCATTTCTTCGCTCTGGCCTCGAGGCAAAGCGCGGCGTTGAGTTCTGCCACTCAAAACGCAATGCCTCCATTCTAATCCATTTTCTATTTCGAATTCGGCAGAAAGTGGGGAACGGAGTGTCTTAACACTAGGTTCCCTCTGCCTACCCTGATATTTGCGGGATACAGCGTGAAGCTGATATTTTCTACTAACTTTGACATCCGGCTAACTATATCCTAGCTTATAATTTTACAATATATATTTTTTCAAATCGAACCAGTACTTTTTGAGATTAGCGCGTTTAACCACTAAATTTATCTGATTTTAATAATATCTTAGTTTTATACTCTATTTTGTGCTTTTTATATGGTAGGGACAGCGCAACAATCATCAGATTTAGAAATATATAGATACGATATATTTTCTGCATTCTAATTTATACATTTAATTGAATTTGGATTAACCTAAATGATTTGTTTTATGTTAATTACTATAAAGAAGTCTACGAAGGTCAGTCGTAACACAAGCATGTGACTGTAAACAGGTTAGGTTGTGGGTTCGATTCCCACACGAAGAAATGAAACATTTCATATTTTCATTTCCTCGCTCTGTTACCGAGGCAAAGTGCGACATTCAGTTTCGTCACTAAACGAGTAATGCTTTAAGAATTTGGTGGGAAGAAGGAAATGGAAGTAGACTCCCAAGTTCCATCAGCAGGGGAGGCTACTACTCCTACTAAATCTTCAAAAAAAGCCATAAAAAAATATAGTTTACATATAATATTTACGATATACACACACTATACGTTTCTAGTTTCCACACAATGTACGAGTACGTATGCGGTTGATGCACGCTGCATTCATTCCAATTGACCTATTACGCTGAATGTTCATTATTTCTGCTTATTTTCATATTAAATAAATGGTTTTTGTCACGCCACTGCATTTTAGGGTATTTATGGGGTAAATAACATAATTTATGTTTACTGTGTTACCTATTGTTGGTCATTGTGGAATAATTCGTTTGGTTTTCTTTTGTGTTTAATCATTGAAATAGCTAGTTTTATTCTCGCTTTTATTAGTTTTATAGGTTGCGCAGTAAAACCATATAATTGTAATTTTTTTTTAGAAAACATAGTAAAAATTTTAAGGGAGATTTGACCCAACTACTTTTGGAAACGTCCAAGGGGTGCGAATTCAAATTCTAAATAAATTTCTAAATAAGTATTTTTTCTACCAAACTCTGGAATAACACTCTAAAAATAAAAAAATAAAAAATCTTTGTATAATATATATATAAATCAGTAAGGAAAAGTTTTATAACTATTTTGATCACTTTCTTGTCATCCGATTTGCTTAGAAACTTGCATATATGCTCAGATCTGATGACAATGCAATGTTTTTATAGTATAAAGTTGATTGATATCTTTGACAAGAAGACCGGAGTACACCGAAGGCCCACTTTTGATATGTTATTCCAATTGATACCTTATTAACTATTAACCAAAGGTAAAAATCAACTGATTTTCAATATATTGAAAAAAATATAAGAACCAAGTACGTATATATGTTTTTTTATTAAAGTATAAGTATATTCAGCAATGATGTCATCAATATACGTCTCAATATCGACACCTTCCTGGTACGTATTACACGTTAATGCTTTAATCTCACTTAGAAAAAATATCAGATAAAATGTGGCGCTAAGTTACGCAAGTCGTGTGTGGAGATTAGAGAACGTGGTAATTTTTCAGTACATTTTTCATACCAACACGATAATAATTGATAATTAAAGAACATTTTCGACGATGTTACTTTTTGTTCTATTTCTTGTGTCAACAGAGGGAGTGGACCCAATTAGTTTAGTCACTTAGTGCAGTCACTTATTTATATTTATATAAGATCAGACGAGGCGCAGTGGCACAGAGTGTGACTGTATAATCGACTAGTTATGGGTTCAATCCCCACTCGAGGACATGAAATATTTATTTAAATTTATATTCCCATTTCTTCGCTCTGGTGTTGAGGCAAAACGCGGCTAAGACATTCTATTCCCCACTTTTCGTCCAATTACCGAGATATTACGCGTCAAACAACGAAACTCAATTTTTTTATAGTTAATAAATGAAAATAGTCCGTAAATAATCCAATATTCTTTTTAGTTTATATATACTTTTAGTAGAAACACAAGGCATAAGTCACTTTTATAACAACGTCTGACCCAATAAAGGGGACTAATTAGAACAGGTTATATGCAGTGAAAATATCGACCACGCTATATATAAACATCCATTACTATTTCTGATCTAAATGCAAATATCTCAGACGAGATTTGCTCTAATATTACTTCATTTCCATAGTTATTATAGATAATTACGGTGCTTTGATAAATTAAACTTAGTTTTATATATATATGTTAAGATAAAAAATATTCGTACTTTTCTTCGCATATAAGGACAGGCAAAGAGTAACGCAGTGTTAATACACTCCGTTTCTCATATTCCGCTCAATTTTCGATATTTGGTTTGTTGAGTCACGTATATTTAGGTTGATAGCAATTTTTGACAAGAATGTTCATTGGGCAACAGCGAATAGTTCTCTTTATTTTATAAAAAAGGTTTAATAAAAATATTTTTCTATTCTTAATAAGAAAGCATATTTTAAACATGTTTAGAACTGTTTATTCTAACGGAAAATGTCTAAAGATAAAATGATGATTCTTAAACATGATTATATTATTTGATATAACCATGAAATATGACAGTATAATATTACAAGAGGAAAACAAGAAGGCACTAGGTCAATAGCTACTACGTATTGGTGTCAAAGCCTTCCTTAGTTACTTAACAACAAATATTAATAAAAATAACTATTAAGATTTTGATTCGTTTACTTCATTCGGTTTTAAAACCACATTTTTTTGAGTTTAGTTCTAAACATTACTTAGTAAAATCGCTTTATTCAATTTAAATTACCCAATTAAAACTAATACATCCTTCCGATGGGGAATCGAGCCCACAACCGTCGCATTTACAGTCAGACTCTATGCCGCTGCGCCGCCACGGCCTCAATCACATTAATTAAGTACAAATTAATTTAAGTGAATATTATATTTACAAAAAGCAACAGAGTTTCTTAGTTACTACAGTTCGTACATCGTCATTCCCTGCAAAGTTGGTAAAGGAATGATATCAAACAAACGATGGTCAAGGGTTCGAAGGTTCCTGTTAAGGTAACGATCTTTGGAAGCTGGAGAGATTACAATATTTTACATTATATTGCATAATTGTTTTATTTTTTAACGTCACGCTGTATCCCTCATCCAGCAGAGTAGGCAGAGGTAGCCTAGTCTTAACTCACTCCGCACCCCGCTTTCCGCCGAATTCTGGAAGCATAGCGTTTTGAGTGGTGGATTTCAATGCCACGCTTTGCTTCGACACCAAATGTGAAAACCGATGAAATAATTGATTCCATCGAGACTGAATCAAACCCACAGCCTTTAGCGCTTACAGACGCCCGTGCGTCCCTGCGCCACGACTCGTGTACGTGTATTATCTTCGTGTATTAACTTTTTATCAGTTTCACGCTGTGGGCACACAGCAGGGTAGGCATAGGGAACCTAGTTAGTGTTAAGACATTCCCGTTCCCTATTTTCCATCGAATTTTATTTTCACATTAAATATTTTATTTTCACGAGTGGCAATCGAACCTAGAACCTGTTGCGTTTACAATCACACCTTTTGCCCCTGCGCCACGACTGACTTCAATATTGCATAACGTGTACCTATAACTGTATTATTAGTATAAATAATAAACACTAACATGAAATATTTTCTTCAACCGATGGCCGATCAATCCGTATAATTATTTTTTACTCACTTTATTAATATGTTGGTACACGTGTTTTCATATATTTATATTAGGTTTGAAGTAATATCAGAAATACCAGTTTAGACAGAAACAATTTTCAAACTTTAACCTCTAATATGATTGGCAAGGCAAATTAATCTTGAAAAATCTTCTTTTAACCAGATTATATTAGAGATATTATGCAAAAATATTATATTTTATTTACACTTATATCAATAACTTATGAATACGTAGGTATGGTCAAATAGTGATATTTTTAAAGCGTGTCTGATACAAATCTTTGGTTAAGAGTTCAAATTTAAAATATTAGTTAGGTAGTAGCAGTTTATATTTTTACCTAATAAAGATCAATTTTCTACTGTTGCTATTTATTTTGCGGTCGTCGTGACGGGCACAATGACGTGTTTAAGCGCGAGGGTTGTGGGTTTGATTCCCACTCGGGGAAATGAATTATTATTCACTCTGGTACCAAGGCAAATCACGGCGTTGTGTTCCACCACCCAACACGCAATACTTCCGGAATTCTAAGGAAAGTGGGGAGCGCAGTGTCTAACAGTAGGTTCCTTATGCCTACCCTGCTGTGTGCGGAATACAACGTAAAGATGAGTAGGTTTTTTATAAATTGACAATAATTCAGATAAGAGAGATAAATTCGTTGTTACGGAACTTACTCTTCAAGATCGCATGTCGATGATAGTACTCGAAATACACTTACAGATAATTTATGTAACGACTAATGAAGCAAGTGAAAAAATGAAACAAAAAGTTTTTAATAAATGCTTGTGAACTCGTTTGGTGTACGGTAACCATGTTTTAATTTAGTAAGTTTTTTTCCCCCTTCACGCTGTATCCCGCACACAGCAGGGTAGGCAGAGTTCCTAGTGTTAAGACACTCCGTTCCCCACTTTCCGCCAATTTTCTGGAGACATTGCGTGTTGAGTGGCGGAACTCAACGCCGCGCTTTCCCCTCGACACCAGAGCGAAGAAATGAAAATACGAATGTAAATAAACATTTCATCTCCTCGAGTGGGGATCGAACCCACAACCAGTCGATTTACAGGCACACTTTGTGCACCTGCGCCACGACTGGCCTTATGTAGTATTCTTTATTAAAATGAAAAACAGCGATGTTTTTTTTAGCTTCACGCTGTATGTACGCGTGTACAAGGGTAGAGCTAGTCAAGTGTTAAGACACTCCATTTTCCACTTTCTGCCGAATTCTGAAGGCATTGCGTGTTGAGTCGTGGAACTTAATGCCGTACTTTCTAGCAGAATGATTTTATTCTATTAATATCCTAATTATAGCCATATACCTTCTATCATTATACGTCATGAATAACTTGGTTGATTTCGTCGTGTACAAAATTTTTTTGTTGATAAATTACTATGTAATATATTTTAAAAAATAATTTATAATGCTTTTATTATACAATTTAAATGTATTAAAAAGTATTAAAGAATGAATTATTAACAATACTGAGGCCGTCACAGTTTTGTGGGGACGATATCGGGAAATGATTGTATTTAAATCATTTTCATTTCTCCGCTCCGGTGGATAAAGCATGGAGTTAAGCGTTGCGATTCAGCATAAAATGTCTTAAAAATTATATAAAGTATTCCACTTTCCGCACAATTTTTAACTATTATTTAACTACTAGCGATCACCTCGCGGCTTCGCCCGCTTGAACTATAGAATTATTTACTTAATGCACTGAATTACGTTCGTACATACAGACAGACAGACAAAAATTCTGCTGAGTGGTTTTATAGATTCTATAATCCATATATTAATCGACCTAATATTAATTTTTTTTATATCTCTAATGTACGCAATCGACTTTTCTATCATTTTATTATATATAAAAATTATTAGTAATTACACTAAAATACTGGAATAATAATATTGAAATAACACTAGTGTCTTAATACTAGAGTTTCTCTGTCTATTATAGAACATAAAGAACCTCCTCACTCAGACTCACTGCACCATTGCAGTAGAGTCCATCCTTTTACTATATTTTACGATAGAGTATTTAAATGAAAATATTTATTTTTCTGAATGTAATTTGACCTGGCTAAGTAAATCAGACTGAGCAAGGACAAGGATACAGACCGAGCAAAGGTTTTATATTGGTAAGGAAGTCCAGTCCTATGAAATCTTATTTTCAACGACATACAATGAAATAACAATAATTCTAGAAAATTCTCTGATAAGTATTAGCGTTTTAACTTTACGTTATTCGTGCGGAGTACACTAGGATTTTATAATAAAGAAATCAAACACCTCGAGGCTTTTACATAACTTATATTTTCTCCAGAGCAAAATATTATTTTTATCTTAAATTCTAACACAATATGTTATTCTAGAGGATCTCTTTCTTCTTCCGCTCTAAATCTAAAAGTACCTATATCTCGAATTTCTCGACCACATCAAGCGTCATTTTAGTAGTGTCCTCTGGTGATACTTCTATATTTTACTTATTTCAAAAATATATTTTTATTAAACAAAGAGGTTGATATACATTTTTATAATAAATTATTGCGAATATTAAAACTTATAAATATAAAATTATTACATTATGATGTTGCTTTTAATATTATTTTTCAATTTTGCATCGAAAATCGCTTTATTTGTAGATAAGCATATAGAACTTTGCACCAAAACACTCCGTTCTTCGTTTTCCGCACAAAATCAAAGAAATTGCATACTGTGATTGGCAAAGTGAACGCTGCGCTTTGCCTTTATTCTTGCCAGAGCAGAGCAGAGGAAGTGTCAAATATTTAAAACAAGAGATTGTCACTAGCGAGTGTCGAACCCACAGCCACCGCAGTAATGACCAGGTGACTATAAACGCGTCTAACTAGATGCGTGTTCGTAATTTATTAACTTAATAGAAATTATATGACGTTAGTCAACAACTTGTATTATCATTATAGTCTTTTTTCCCCGATGTAAAGTGTAAGTAAAGGCCCCTTTATATATGTAAATTTAAATTGCTGTCATTAGCCATTTGTGTTTTGTAATGACTCAATCGGGACTACTATCCTACTGTGTTTATTTACAGCGTGTGTCCATCTCTTATGCACTGTCTTTTTAATAACCTATGAAAAAATCGAAAAAATCTATGATCGAAATGATCTTCAATTATAAAATTATTATTTAATGATTTAAATAATAAAATTTTTAATTGAAACAAATAACCAAATAAATTTAATAATTCAACGGAAAATCTCCAGCGACAAAATAAAATTTAAATTGAAATTAACCGCTAAAGAGCTCGCGACTTGTCACCGACTCTACATTTCAAAATAAATAAATTAATAAATAAATAAAAAATAATTAATTCATTAATTAAATACGTAATTAATATAATAAAAAAAAGAATTACCTAAATAATATTAAATTAATTAATGAGGCAATTATTTTTTTTTAATAATTTAATATATCTAACATTAAAGTATTTTTTTTTATTTAGTGATTTAGAATTAATATTTAGCATTTTTATTATTTTTATGCATTTCAGTTCAGTTTTTTGATCGGTTCACTTTATATTTTAAAAAGTTTTTATGTTGCATACAGATTTAAGATGCTTTGTTAATTAAAATATATTTTAATCTTAATTTTTTTAATTTCCGCCCGCAACTTCGTTTATGACTTTGGCCTTACTTAACTTTACCACCTATTGTAATTCAAATTCGATGCAAGTAAGCAAGAGCTTTATTCATAAACAATAGTAAAGTCAACCGTGTCAGAGTATACACGCGATAGTTACAGGTTCGGTGCCTATTCAGGGACATTAGTATAATTTAATGGTAAGACAAAGCGTGGCTTAAGTAAGTTTCTCTCTGTCTTCCTCTGTCTCTCTTTCAATCTTAAGGAAAAATAAGGTAGTGGGCAAACTAAAAGAAGTGCCAACATTTTTTGTTTTTCATTTGTGTACAAGTATCATGACGGGTGCCATAATTCTGGTTATGTATCAATTCTGAATTTGTTAATCAGGATCCTTGGAAATAAGTCAATTATGACTAACTCAAACGGAAATTCCTTAAACCGCTACTGAACCCGCAACCAGGGTCTAAGCACTGTTCATTTAAACAGTGATGTCATCATTTCAATTACTTACTTAATAATACTAAAAATTATATTATAAAATCAAATCAGCTTGACGCTGTCTCCTGCACACAGCAGGGTATGCATAGGGAACCTAGTGTTATGACACTCTGTTCACCACTTTCTGCCGAATTCTGGAGGCATTGCGTATTGAGCGGCAGAATTCAACACCGCGCTCTGCCTCAACACCAGAGCGAAGAAATGGAAATATAAATTTAAGTAAATATTTCATCTCCTCGAGTGGGTTTCTAACCTACAACCAGTCGGTTTTAAAGTCACACTTCGTGCCTCTGCGCCACGACTGGCCTCACAAAATTATATTATATTAATATTTAATACTAAAAAAATGGCAAACATCAATGTTTAATCTCAATTAAACATTAATAATCTTAGTAGATATAAATACATAAAATAAAAACATAAAAGTCGCTAACATAACGCTCTTTCAGTTTTTTTACCCATCGTTTCCATCACGTGCGCCTCGCATGAGGACCATCGAGAATTGTATAGAATTTTTTGCTAAACCCATAACTTGTCCGGTACGTATAGAATTAACGACTTAACACTACAGTACGGTCGACGAGTTGTGGCCGCCCTGAAGTTAGCTGCGCAGATTTGGTTTAAAATTTTTACGTCTCCATACCTCGTCAATAGATAAAAACGGATCTCTTATAGGATCATTTCATACAAAATGAGTGCGTATGCTAAACTTAAGTTTGTAAATTTTTTACTTCCCGTAAGCCTACGATCCAGAAATAGATATGGAATACCCGGTGGGAGCGTCCTACTCGCACTTAGCCGGCGTTTTTTATATAAATAAGAAACAAACACGCTGTTTCACCTAACCATGCCTGTTTGGACAGTACAATTGTTTGAAAACAGTAAAAAATATCTTTATAGAAGAAGAAGAATATTGTATACAGGATTTAAAAGTATTAAGATATATTAAGTAGTCTTTATTAATGCCAAATTATATTTTAATTATATTTTTTTTTCGAGGCTGTCCGACTATACGGTTGGGGTTCGATTCGATTTTGACTTCCTCGCTTTGGTAAGAAGACCGAGTGTGGCGTTGAGTTATATTTTAATAATATTAATATGGTTATATGATATTTTTTTTTTTATTTTTTACTTTATACAGCCGCCGGATTCTGGGGGCATTGCGTGTTGAGCTTGCGGCGGCATTCAACGCCGCGCTTTGTCTCGACACTAGAGCGGAGAAATGAAAATATAAATTTAAATAAATATTTCATTTCCTCGAGTGAAGATCGAACCCACAACCAATAGCTTTTACAGTCACATTTTCTGCCCCTGCGCAACGGCTGGTATCAGCTATATATAGTTCTCTAGATCTGTTGTACGTATTATTGTATGTTTCTAAAGGTACCCAGTAGCTCGACCTTGTAGTAAATTACTAACGCACGCGTAATACTAATTATTATAATATCTAGATTTTAAATAGGTATTCTAATATTTCAATTTATATTTTTAAATAAGTTTTTAAATTTTCTTCAATAGATGTGTTGTTTTTTTAATATTTTACTAATTAAAATATGTTATTAATTAACTGTTTGAGACCGTTGTGGCGCAGTGGCGCAGCGTCTGACTGTAACTTCGACAGTTCTGCGGTTTGATTCCCACTATTCTTATACTTTAACACTAGGTTCTCTGCCTATCCTACTGTATGTGGCATACATCGTAAAACATTAAAAACATGATGGCGGAACTTAAAGCCGCAATTGGTCTTGTTACCAGAGCGAGAAAATAATTATTTCTCGAGAGTAGGATTCGAACGCACTACCGTCGCGTCTACAGTCAGATCACCATGATACATCACTTCTTCACTTCTTTTCTTAATATAAAAATTCAATTCGGTAAAAATAAAATAATTCGGTAAAATACAAAAATTCAAGCATTCAATGATTACTAATTAGATATAGTTGATTATTTTAAAATAAATTGCAACATCGAAAACAAAGGAAATACTATTGTTTTTTTTTTTTTAAATATAACAGACATTTAAAAAATACCAGTACCATTTTATTGTCGTTATACCGGTACCTACATAAAATATAAATAATTCTAATATAAGTAGATATACTATAATAGTCAGCTTCACGCTGTATCCCGCACACAGCAGGGTAGCCTAGTGTTAAGACACTTCCCCACATTACGCCGAATTCTGGAGGTATTGCGTGTTGCGTGGCGGAACTCAACGCCGCGATTGGCCTCGACACCAGAGCGAATAAATGACAATATAAATTTTAAATAAATATTATTTTTTTAACTATGGCCTCTACTATAATAAAATAAATATCCACAGGCCACGCTGTCAGTATTTTAGGTAGCTCAATTTCATGAATAAGAAATAATAAGGATACCAAATATAAGCTTGTCCGGGCGAAATTCAAAGCTGCTGTCTAGATTTACTTTGCTTTTACGACGCTGGACGGCAACGCTTAATTTTATTTTAGGATTTAAATTTTTGAACAATTAAGTAGTGGCCTATATTTAGTAATTTAGGTACTTCCTTTTTTTATACGTTTTCTAAAAAAATATTTTTTCGGAAATATGGAAAACACACAACACACAAACATAAAGAAAAAATGTATTACTTTAATATTTAAGTACATTTCGACGTAGCTTGGCGAGAACGCATGGCTTAGTGGTCAGAGCGCCTGGTCGGTTTCCAGGAGGCGCGGGTTCGAGTCCCGCTGCGTTCAAATTTTTATACGTTTTCTAAATAAGTATTTTTCTT